>PVKB01005989.1:0-77921 GCA_004027205.1 Ctenodactylus gundi
CCAAACACAAAAGACTGACTATGTACGGTAATTGTGTAGAAAGATCCCATCATGACAGAAAGGGTAGAAAGAAGGGCAATGGACTGCTAGGAAAGAGACTAATATCTGAGAGTTGGAGAAAAGAAAGGTATAGGGTAAGGGTAAAGGAGTGGGGCGGGGGGGGGGGGGGGGGGGGGGGGGGGGGGGGGGGGGGGGGGGGGGGGGGGGGGGGGGGGGGGGGGGGAAGTGGCCAGAAGTGGTGTAGATAGTCACTACCTCCCAAGCCATAGGTTTTCAATGTATTATTGAATCTGTAGCTCATACATAATAAAAATATTTTTTAAACCCAGTAACATTCTTCCCTAAAATCCACATCCTTAAGTGCAAAGTACATTCATTCCATCCCGATAATGCCAAAATCTTCATACTGTAGTATCAGCTCAAAACCTGTCTCTTCTAAATTAGATACAAGAATCAAGACTTGAATTTCTCCTGAGGCAACTTCTCTTCAGATGAACCTACGAGACTGAAGTTATCTACTTCTAAACTACAGTGGTAGGAGAAGCAAAGAACAGACGTCCCCATTATACAGGAAGAAATAGGTAAGAGAAAAAGGGTCACGGGCCCAGTAAAGTCTAAACAAAACCCAACAGAGAAAGCACCGCTGAATCTCAAAGCTGGACACACTAGGGTGAAGGATGGATCCCACGGCTTTCAGCAGCCCCACCCCGTGGCTTTTCTGGGTTGAGCTCATGCTTTGGCACTGTCAGATGGAAATCTCAGGTCTGCAGCTCCCCCAGGCAGGCATGGACACTGGCAGCTCTCAAATATTGAGGTTTAAGTGGCATCCACACCCCTGCAATTATACTAAGCAATGACTTATTATGGAAGCTCCACTCTCTGCACATTTCTACCCATGCCCCCGTATCTCTAATGCACATATAGAAATAGAAATCTTTGATACATAATCAGATTAGACAGACAGGTAGGCAAATGGCTGGCATGGCCACAGCCTTAACATCCTTTATATCTAAAATTAACACCAAGTGCACACGACTGAGGCTCATGTTCTTGCCCACCTGAGCTACAGCCCAAGCCCCACCTGGGTCCACTCCAGCCGAGGCAGAGACAGCTGAGGACCTGAGCCAGAACATGGCAAGAGTACGGACGCAGCACAGGACAATGAAGGCTGAGTTCTCCTGAGTACGTCTTTGGGAAGTTTCCTCCTTGAGTTCCTAGCTTGCCTCAAGATGAAATACCTGTAGGACGGGCCTTCCATTTTCGCTGGATGGAACCTGGCTCCTCTATCTCTACTAATCTCCTAAGACAATGGTTTTTTGGCTACATCCTGCGTTCATTCTTTACATAGCCAGCCTGAGAATTTTCCAAAACTCTCTGCTCTGCTTCCATTTAGATTGCAAATTCTCTCATTAAATCATTCCTCTTTTTCCCATCTTACTGTTTGTGGGTAAAAGGAGCCACAGTGACCCTTCAAGATTGTGCTGAGAAGTTTCTTCCACTGGTTATCCTAGTTTGTCACTTTTGAATTTTGCTTTTCCCAAAGCCCTTGGGTACGGCCACGATTCAGCCAATTCTCAGCCACTTTGGAACAAGGATGGCTTCTAATCCAGTCTCCGATAATTTTTTTTCTCATTTTTATCTAAGACCTCCTTCGGAATGGTGATGGCTCATTTCTTTTACCATCCAAATTTCCACAAACATTCTAGTCATGATGACTTCAGCTATCTCTAAGAAGTTTCAGACTTTCTCTACAGTTCTTCCGCATTCTCGCCAGAACCATCATTAATGCCCATTTGTAGCAATGTCAGCTTTTTCCACCATAATTTGCCCCTCCAAATCCTTCCCAGCTTTTATCTATTACCCATTTTCAAAACCAATTCTGCATTTTCAGATATTTGTTATAGTAACAATACCACTGCTTTCTTACTTCACTTTGGGCTGCTGGAATAGAATACCTGAGACTAATTTATAAAGAACAGGGATTTATTTCTTAACTCTTCTAGAGACAAAGAGGTCCAAGTGTCAGAGGCCCACATCTGGCAAAGGCCTACTTGCTACCTCATGCTATTGGCAAAAAGTTAGACTTCAACAAACCTAGAGAAAGGTGGCCAGAGGCTACATAAAAACAGCAAAAGAAGGGGCTAAAGTATAGATCAGTGGGTAGCGTGCTTGCCCAGCAAGCACAAGGCTCTGGGTTGGATTCCCCAGCACCACATAAAAACAGGCATGATGATGCATGTTTATAATCTCAGGGAGATTGAGACAGGAGGATTGTCATGAGTTTGAAACCAGCGTGGGCTGCATAGTGAGTTCAGGACCAGCCTGAACTATAGAATGAAACCCTACCTCTAAAAGAAAAAAAAAGGAAAAAAAACTACAAGTGGAAGAATTTTTAAAAAGTAAACTTTTTTATAGGGTAAGTAAATGAATGGATGTGATTAAAAGTGTTCATAATACAATGTTATTTAATAGCTTAAAGTTATTATGTTATAAATTCAATAAAATATTTATTATGTAATAATAAAAACATAATTCTACTGGTAAGGAAAGAATTGGTCCCATCACCTGAGACTGGTGGGAGGGCCAGGTTCAGGGATGTATGACATGTGCAATCCCACAGGGCCTCACAGGTAGACAAGACCTGCGGTTGGTAAATTGCTCTGCCATCAATATCTTGGAATTTTCAACATTTTTAAACAAGTTATCCTACATTCTCACTTTCCAGTGGGCCCTGCAAATTAAGAGTTGATCCTTCCTAAGTGGGTCAAGATCACACAGTACACACATTAGCAGAATCCTAATTTAGGAGAATTATTAGCAAGCTTACAAATAGAACTTAAATAAAACCACAGAGAAAAATATGTAATGCAACTAATATCAACTATCAAATTATCCTAAAACAATTCAAAATAAAGAGAAAGTAAATCATCTAGCTTACCTCAGAACCAGCACAAAAATCTCTGGTCTGAGATTCGTAATCTGTTCTCTCACTTTGTGCTTTTGTTCTCTTAAAAAAAAAAAGAAAGAAAGAAAGAAAAAACTCCAAATTTCAATAAGAAAATGTCTAGACCCATAAGGGGAAGGTTATAGAAGAATTTGGACATGGCATCCTCTTCCTTTACCTGCACAAATACAGCATTGATACGAAGAATGTGTTTATACAGAGACTAAAGAAGTTTTTTTCAAACAAAAGATACAGAGTTCCATGGCCCATTGAAAGGCGAATTGTAGTGGCACCCTTATGTGGGACAGCAGAATGAAAGCAGCAGGAGATGGATTGAAGGAAAAAGGCAGATCTAGGGAGAGTCAAACACCAGAGGGCAGGGATCCAGTGAGAGGGAACCGGACAGAGATGTCATCAAGAGAATGAAGTAACACATCCAGTTTTCTCTAGAGGCTTGTTTGACAAATTTTTATCCAGGTAAATCTGAATTAAAGACAGCCAGCTAGGAAGATATCATAAGCATCACAGTAATGCCAGCAAGTACTGCAGTTAAAGAAAAAAAAATAAAAAGGCTTTTTTTATTGTTTCCTAAGTTTTATCTAGGACTTCTGGTAATTGAAGATTAAAACTTTAAAAAGAAAAGATGAGAAGCTAGAACAACGCCCAGAGAGCAGGGCTTACACTCACTGTCTGGGCAAATGATCAAACCCAGGCAACAACATAGGACGGAGGGCGGACCAGAGAGAAGCGCCAAGACGGAGAAAAACGCTAAGACGTTTTATGCTAGCAGATGCTGCTCAGCCATTCGGTAAGGAGAAAGGTCACTAACTACAGGTCCCGGGTTTTGGCAACAAGCCATCTAACAATGTCTAAGATTTAATGTACCACTTTTAGCGGCGCAGCAGTTACATGCTTTTGCTCTCTAGCTTTACGTTTTATTCCAGGAGGAAACTCTCATGAGGCTACGGCCGTGCTTCCCACCTGCTATCAAACCACAGCACCGGCAGTGTGAGGAGAAATCAGCCCCTGCGCAAACAGAACTTCTAGCATGTCTTCCAAAAAGAGCTATCAAAACAGGGCTTCTCGTCTCACTTTCCTCTGTAAATACCACAACCTCCTTAATGACCCTAAGCACCAGACCACTCAAATACAGTGAAATCAAAACCTTTCTCAGAGCCTTTTTGAATTATGGCAACGTGACAACCATGTCCACTTTGTCCTTCGCTGCTGAGCATCTGGATATGTCATCTTCTCTAACTAATTATCAAAGAATCTCCTTCCTGCTTGAGGAACGAAAAGCAAAATTTGCAAGTAGCCTATCTCTACTCGGATACCAAGGGCAGCCTGTATTTTTTTTTTTTTTTTTTCATGTTAGTGGTCTGGGTACAACAATCCCCAGCTAGGGAAGGCTCTCCTCCTTCTTACTTTGTATTTACAGAAACTTGGAAACCTTTTTTTCTATGAGTTTTGAGGCTTTTATTTTCTACAACAAATGCTAGGAACATAAAAGGCATTCCAAAAATCTGATGAGTGAATAGAGGATGCTGCATCCTCTGCCAGTAAGAAGCCACGCACAAATATGAGTAGCTCCGGGTCTTGTTTTTTTTTAAATCAAGAAAAAGTAAGCCTTTGATTTGGCCAGCATATCTTAATAAAGCTGAAAGAAAGATGAGAAACAAAGTCACCCATAAGTCACTGAGTGACAAATCATTGACTCCTAAAATCACTCAATGAAAGGATGGGATGAAAAGACAAAAGCTAACGTATGTGGGATATTTTTATTTTTAAATAATCCTATTCAAATGCAGTTTATATACATGTTGGAAATTATGGGATAGTGAGAAAAATCAAGGATATGGGAACAACCAAAATTATTATTTATTAGAAAGTAGGAAAGCTACAGGATTTATTTTTTAGAAAAGATTGGATAAGAGAAAATCTTCATAGGAAATAACTAAAGAAAACAACAATAAGAAAACTGACACTTTTTTTAATCTCACTGGCAAGACAATTCCTAATAAAAAAGCTCTAATAGCAGAAAAGGCAATTAAACAATCTATCTGAAACCATTGAAAACATTGGCTAAAACCACCAAAATGATACACAGGTCACAGAAGAACATCTAATACACAAAGAATATCCCAGGCACAAAAACATGCAGGCGCAAAACACAAAGGGCCCAAGGACATCTCTCCAAGGTGTTAGAAGGGTAAAAAAAGGAAAGAAAAGAAAAACTTAAGTTCTGCTGCAGACATAGTTATGAAAGCAATGAACTCTACATGGATGAGTACGTGTTTAAATTATGCTGGTTTTATGCTGGATAAACCAAAAAAGGAACCTAACCCTCACAATGAAAGCCCAAGGTTAACAGAGAAAGACTCTACCAACACTCGCACAGCCGTAATGGGCAGCGGCTGGCAGGGAAGGTGACCCTGGACCGAATCTGTACGCCAGCTACTCTTTGCACCTGAAGAAGTTCAATAGAGCCGCATGAAAGAAATCAGATAAAATCTGTCCAAAAGGTAGCAGAAAACCTCTTACACAGACAGATGGCATTTTTAAAATTATAATGAAATCAGCTTCAGGGAAAATCTTTGACAGGGAAGTGAGGCGAGAAAATAAGCACCATTAGCATAATGGGTCTCAGAGACCAGGTACAGTGCAGCGAGCACAGAATGCAGAGTGGATGTAAAAGGAGTCACCAGATATTGATGTGCCCAAAATTCTCAAGTTCAACGTAACCATTGTGTATAACATATGTATATATTAATAAAAGTGGGAGAAAAAGGAAGTCATCAATACATCTCCAGTTCAACCACCCCCCCAAAAAAAGAGATTTTTTAGAGTTGCAAAGAAAAACAAGAGAAATTGTCATTAATTATGTAACTCCAAGTAACCTCTTTGAGTTCAGAGGAAAGTCATTCCAGGAAATCTGTCTCAGTAGACAAAGAGAATCTGTCCTCTGCCTTATCCTCAACTTTGGAGCCAGGTTGTGAAAACAGGGGGTGAGGGGGAAGGAGGCAAAAAAATTACCTTTGACTATCTGACCACAGTTACTTTAAGAAGGAAATAACACCTGGTATTTATGTTACAATGATCAAGAAATGCATAAATATGACAGGCTAGGAGTATTCTATGGCATTTGAGTCTAAGAGTTTTCTTAGTAATGTATATACATGACAGAACTACAGGGATTTCTCTACTCCTGCCATGCACATCCATCTCCCAAAACAACTCTCTGTATCCAGCCTGTGTGCGTACATGCACACATACATATGTACGTGTGTGCGCAAGTGTGTATGACAGATGGAAAGAGAAATAGAATGACAGAGAGCGTCAAGTGTAGAGAGAGAAACAGAAGACAGAGAGAATAAGGGGCCATCATTCATAAAAACAGCTTGCTCATGATCATATCTTTGTCCAAGGCTGTATCATTTTCTTTACATTTCAATTCAGCCAATCACTAATCACGACACCCATGGGACGGCTGGTTAACCGAACTCTGTGCTGGGCCCTATGGCAGAGTAGAAACAGCTGGCCCAGTTAGCTGGGAGGACAGAGCAAAGGACATCCGTGGTCAAATACCATCTTGATGCTTTCTACCACAAGAGATGACTCACGTTTGTAAAATCTACCGTCTAAGTTCACTGTTAAGTCCACTTTCAGTTATTCTCTACATATAACAACTACTACAAGTCAACCATTTTCAACAAATTCTCCATGTCCTGCCCACTGCCTCCTTCTTCTGGCCTACCCTTTCCTTCTCCCTTCCTCTTAGCTTGCCCCGAATTTCTTCTTCCAGGCTTCTCTCAATCCCCTCTTCCTGCCCACCATTTTTCTGCTTGCCCTCCTCTTTCCAGCATTCTGTCTTTTCCAGGAAGAGCTCTTTTTGCCCAGAACCTTTTGTGTCTCTTTCTGAACCTCCCACTCCTTTCTTCCAGCCTGATTCCCTGAAACCTTCTGACATTCAGGTTCAATTTTTTGAGTGAAATCTCAATAACTTATCATATATGGGAGGGGGGAAAAAGGCCATTGCCACGGAAAGAAAAGTTTGAGGAAGAGAACATTTCTGAAAGAAAGATGGTTTTTAAATATTCCAAGAAAAAGTGGCAAAGCCACTGTCACCGGAAAGCAAGCTGTGAAAGCACTTTAAGTGATAGCTCACTTATAATTAGCGCATCATTGTTTGAATGCAAATGTTCCATCCGAAGGCCTTCACTCTCCATCAAAATAATGCTCCCCTGTTTATCCTGTTAATTCACTTAGCAACCCCATTCTTATGGATGGAGGTTAAACAAGGATTCTGAGTAACAAAACATACACATCCCAGCAGATGGCTCACAGAAACAGCCTCGTCAGTCTAGTCAAAACAAATTTTGCACAACAAACACTTGCGTGTTCCATGGCCTTGTCATAATCACACTCCATGTCAGAGTCATTCTCAATGGAGGAAAAAATATTTTAATTGGGTATTGTTTGTTGTTTGCATTATAAGCAAGCACAAGTGGATTTAGATATAAATATGGAAATAGTCTAAATTTGCAAGCTAAGTCCTGCTCTGTTCTTTTCTTTTGTATCTTGCCCCTTCTTCAATCCAACTGGAGCCCAAAATGCTGCGGACAGAGATCCATTTCCTGCCTTCCAAGGAGGTGCCTCCTTCCTCCAAAGATCAGCTCTAATTCCACTAAAAAAGTCATTCTACTAATAAAACTATTTTAAAAAATTGAATACCAAGGACCCTTTGTTTGTTTTACCAGTCACGCCTGTTGGCTGTAAGATTTAACTTGTCTTAAAAAATGTTAGACAGGTTATCCAAGCTGAGCCAATTGATGTGTTTTCCAGAGAAATTGGAAAAAGACCAACATTCTACTCATCTGGAATTTGATAGCCAATAGTCTTACACAGATGGGACAGCTGAGATGGGACTAGTTTTGCAGCAACCATGGCACATCCTCACTGCAAACTGACCCAAAACAAGTTGATCTTTTACACCTATTAGATTCTTTCATGGAAGCAGAGTTAATAATATTTAGCATTAGGATTCAGCTAAACCTACATTACAATTAGATGACTGAATTCATAAATAGAACAAAACAGTCCTGTTATAAGAAATACCACTGCAAAGAAAGGTTACACCTGCTCTGTGAAGAGTTGTAAGTACAATATTTCTAGCCAAACTCCTGTTTTGATCATTACATATGTCCCTAAAAAAGTCATTTCTGATACCCTTTGTACTAATTTTAAAACTATAAAGAGCTGATATGAAGCAAACACAGTTGAAATTTGTAGTAACTGTCTTTGAAGTGCAAGTTTCTGGATTAAATTCTTTCAAATGTTGACAAAGGTAAATGAATTTCCACTACTACCTCCCCAGGAGGAGCATCGGACTGAGTACTCAAAACTGAACTAGTGGTCATTCAGGTATAAATCAGTCAGGTACGTGAATATATATACATACTCATAACTACAAATGTGCATATATACACATATATGTATTTGTAAATATATATTTTTGCATGTATATATACAGACTGTCTTCTCTGAAGTGAATAAGACATGTTGATATAATATATATGTGCACAACATACTCGTTTATAGTAAACATGTATTGAATATATATATATGTATATATATATATATATATATATATATGAAAAAATAATTCACAGGTAATAGGCAAGTGCTAGCAGAGCCCAGAAACTTTGTATATAGCTTGGAGGATGAATCTGATGGAGATAGTGGGATAAATACATAAACCCCAGAAGTCCCCTTGGTTTTGGTGATTTTTCTTCTACTAGCTATACTCCTTTACAAGACCTAGCTGTACTATTACTTTGGGCTTATACAAGATACTCTTATCTTATTATATCATTATAATTTTTTATAAACTCATTGGAGTTTACTGTTACTTGCTACCAAGCAAACTTAAATAAGATGTTAAAGTTCATGTGATTGTGACCATAATATAATTACAAACACAAATTTAAATTTTTGAGTTTTTAGTAAGACTCTCAGCCACATTACAGGTAAAGTTATGGTTTCCATTAGACTTATTACAATACTGAAAATGGCTCAAGGACCACATTTACCATCTTCACCAACTCAAGGAGCCCTTGGATGAGAACCTCTAAACAGAGGTAGTAATGCTCAAGTGCATTTCTCTAAACTTTTATAAACATCTGTTCAAGTTCATTTAAAGATACTTTAAACTCAAGCAACCTTTATGAGCAACTGATCTATATAGACAACTGACTTAGTGTTATAGTTCTGGACTGTTCCCCAAAAGCCTCAAGTATTTGGATGTTGTGGGTTACCTAAAGATTCTATGTGCTGTTAAAAGACAGGGCCTGGTCAGGAGGAGGGTATTACAGGTGCGCCATGAAAGAGAAGTGTATGATAAATGATAGAATACGGGCATGTGGTGGATTAAAGACATGCTGTAGACTACAGTGTGTGGCATATTACTGGAAGTGTGAACTCTGGAAGAGGCAGATTACTGGGGCTTACACCCAAAGGGGAGAAATATTAAGACTAGACCTGGAAGGGGCAGATCACTGGGACATGGCATGATACGCTAGGTGCACCTTCCCCTCTCTCCCAGCTTCCTGTTTGCAATGCTGTGAGGAGTTGCTTCCACCTCTGCCTCTGCCACGTGTTCCACTGTTGCTGGCTACCCATGAATAAACTGTAACCTTCTGAACCTGAACCTGTGAACTAAAATAAACTTTTCCTCCCACAATTTGTGCACGTCACGTGTTTTGTCATACCATCGAAAAAGTAACTAAGACACTTCAGTACTACAGTATGTTTAAAGATTAAAGACGTCATTTCTTACTTTGAAAGTTAAGATTCTATTATCTTTCTAATGAAGGGACAGGAAAACATACAAATAACTAAAACAAAAGGCTAATACAGGGAATTTCACGAGAGTACAGAGACTGGACATAAGACTTGTTCTAGAAAGATGTGATAAGAAAAAAAAAACAGAAAGGTAGGTTGCCTTATTAATGAAGGTGCTGAATCACATGAGGAAAGTTTCTGGGACTTTATTTCATGATGAAGAGATGGTGAAGAAGAAACTTACAGCTAGAGTAGTTAAAATAGCAAGAAGAATTTTGTATTTGAAAAATATACCTCTGGATGTAGGAGAGAACAAACAGAAAGAAAGGCCTGAGCTGAGAAATCAGTTAGGAAATTTCTGAGGTCCTCTGGGTGAGAGTTAATGAGGTATGACTCCAGTAGAGTTGCTGTGAGAACAGAAATCAAAAGATAAAATTGGGAATCACTGCAAAGGTAGGGTTGGCAGGATATGCAGGCAAATTATGTAGAGAAACTACGGTGTAAAAGAAAAAAAATTACTCAAAGTTGCTCAGTCATGGTCATTTGGTTTCTTCTTCAAAAAGGGAGTTAAGCCAGACCTGGTGGTAGTAGTTGCAGGCCATAACCTTACCACAATGAGACTAAAATAGTAATATGGAAAGTTTCAGTCCAGTCCGAGCCATTCAGTGACTGAGACTCTGTCTCAAAATCAAAAATAAAAGTAGGCTGTGGACGTAGCTCAGTGTGAATACCAGGGGTTGATGCCCAAAACCACTCCAACAAACAAATGATATTTTGTGAAAATAAAGAAGTATGATGCCTGTAAAAGTGAACAATTAACCAAAAATGATTTATTATACACAAGTTTATATCTCTCCTTTGTATCTAGAATGTTTGTCAGTCTACCCAAAATCCTCATGTATTTGGATGTGTTTAATATCTATGGACTCACCGTATGTTGTTAAGAGGTATGTCCTGGCTGGAAGAGCAATACTTGAGCTGGACCCAGAAAAGGTAGATACCTGACCCAGAAAGACAGAATCATTGCAGATTAACCTAAAAGGGTATACACTAGCTATGCCTTCTTTACTCATTCTGCTTCCTGTTGCCGTGAACAACTTTCCTGCAGGTAGGCCTCCACCACGTGTTTCCACCATTGCCAGCACGCATGAATGAACTTAAGACTCTGAAACTGTAAGCTAAGTTATATCTTCCATCTCTTAAATCGTGAATGTCAGGTATTTTGTCCCAGAGTGAAAAACTAACTAAAACAGTATATCGATCTCAGGATAAATGAACGTGTTCTCTTATATTATTTTCATAATATAATCATGATCATGATCAAAAGATTTGCTGATTCAGAAATTCACTTCATAGAAACCATGAGGAAAATAAAGGCGGAAAATCTCTTTAGATTATTCCCTTATGACTATCTATTCAATAGCTAAAGCTACAGAAACAGAATTGATAACGATCTGTGCTGTCTGAGCTTTGTCCAGTTAGCTTCCTTTAACAAGTAAGAGAAATACTCATTCACATAAGGCTGCCAGGAGACCCAGACTTGCCAAGGAAATTACAAAGGGCTAAAGTCCAAACCAAAGAGGTCTCCAAGTAATGCCAGGACAGAGGCAAGCCCTGTCCTAAGTAACAATTCCATCAAATCATTGGTCAGGAGAGATTGTAACTCATTACAAAGACATATATGGTCCATCTTATACTGTAGATTTTCTTTAATTTATGTAAAATTTTCTGTTAAAAACACTCTTTTTCACCTTAGTACCTATCAGGAAGTAACAGGAAGGTTATGTGAGCCATAAATATCTTTATTAAGAATTACAGTTAAAATTCTGTGGTCCTGCAAGGGTGACATAAGTAGCTCCCATTATGGAATTCCCGATAAGGCCTCCTGTCTGGGTGTACTACATACAATTCACAAAACACCAGGCATAGCCTTTTGTGCAGCTTCATTTTTTAAAATTTGAAACTTGCCCATAATTTTACTCTATTCTCCACTGCATTCTGTTTTTGTGAAAATTGGTCAGTCCAGAGTCCCTCTTGCTTTTCAGTGAGATTCTTTGGAGGTCTACAAATAGTGTCCTTTATTGCTAACAGGTCTAAACTACCTGGCCCACCTCCCTATTGTCATCCAAATGAAGTCACAAAGGACAGAGGACAAGGGGTGTAATTATTCTTCTGAAGGCTTTGGCCCTCCCCTCACATACACAGTAATTTGGTTTCTGGTCCTCACTGACTTTTGCTTAGAATAATTTTCCAAAAAACTCCAAACCCTCCCCTAGGACAAGGAGGGCCAATTTGTTATTCATTTGCATAAATAAGCCATTTGAATGATTCTCCACTGTAAATGTCTACTCTAAGGTGACTTGGCCCAAAACTCTAGAAAGTACTCTAATCACTCACTCAAGAATATTTATTAAACCCTATGGGGAGCTAGAATGCATTTTAAGTATTTACTTCCCACTCAGCTCACCTACTCTCTAAAAGGCATCAATTTATATACCCATTTTCCCTTTGAATTTGACACCATTGTATATTTTAAAAGCAATCAAATGCAGTAGAGAATCGTAGCCTCTCCACTTCCTTACTTCCCAACTCTGGCACTTATGAGCTTTGTGAGATGGGATAAATTGCTTTATCTAGGAGTCCTTCTCTTTCCTTATTTATGAGAAGGGAAAAGCAAGATCGCTACTATTGTCCCCTTGGAGTTCTTGTGCGGATTCAAGAAAATGGTTTAGGTAAAGCACTTAGAGTAAAAAGGGAAAGAGTTCCTGACATGTTAAATAAACACTACAAAAGTGGAAGCTATTATTTTGCAAAAATATACTTTTAAAATATTTCACTTTTTCATTGGTCCATGACAATTCAGTTCAATATTAACCTTCTCTATCTACCTAAGTCTAGAGGAATCAGAACTATCAGGCCAACTTCCCCTTAATAAGAAATACTGTGTTATAATTTATTATAGGCTCACAAATACCATCTTAAAATTCATAGGTTAAATAATTTGCCTATGTGTATAATTTCAAAACAATAATTATAATGTTCAATAGTGATCATTTTCACATTACTACAGCAAAGTGCTAGAATAAAATATAATAATTAACATTAAAAAGGTTGGGTGCAGCCAGGTGACAGTGGAGAATTGTTTCATCAGTGGCTCTTCATGATTCAACCAGAAGACAGAGATTTAGTAGAGGAATTTCCTCTATAACCTGGCCGAGGAAGGCAGAAGATCTGCCTGACCTGGAGAAATCGTGGTGAGGAACACCAGCAGGAGAGCACAAGCCCCCAAACAAGGGGAAGGCCTAGGGCCACAATGGGCCAGCAGGCATGGACTGCAAGTGGCGAGTGTACAGGAGCAAGGATGGAGTCTAAAAGGTGCAGGTCAATCTTTTAGTATTCAATCATGTGGCACTACAACCCAACAGCAGCCCTTGGCTTGGGTGTGCCGGGACACTGGGTCATTTGGTTGTGGTGTGGAAGCAGGGAGAGGCCCTACAAAGTCTTGGAGCTTGGGGACAGGGGACTGAGGCCAGCCCATGGAGTCACAGTGATGGAGTCACAGTGCTTGAATCATGATGCTGAAATCACAGCTAGTGTTTGCTGGCAGGCCCCAAGAACAGAATTAGAAGTGCATCTTAACTTTTCCAGCAAATAGACTGTCAACAAATCATGCTCCAGAGAAGACAGAAACTTTCCTTTCGGGTCAAGGCAGGAAAGACTATGCTCCTCCTAAAAGACCTATGCCCAATCTTAGTAAGTCCCAGAAAGCAGTGGGCATATCCCCACACCCCTACAGCACAGGTGTTAGAAGAGCCAGCTTAGCTGGGTGTGGTGTGCACAAAAACAGTATGAGCACCTTTGGACACACCCTGCCCTACTTCAAAGAGAAATATCTTTGCAGACTGGGACACAAGAAGAAGAGAAGGAACTGGTTACACCTTCTCTCTTGGTCAGCAGGATTCATGGTCTTGGATGAGAAAACTTCTCATACAAACAACATGGGGATTAATTTTTTTAACTTCAGGCTCACTTCAATGGTTTCCTGTAGGTATATTTAACTTGTATTTTTTTCTATTATTTGTGGGGGTTTTATTTTTTATTTTTCTCTTTTTTCTTTGTTTCCTCCCCATCTATTTCTGTTGCTTGTTAACTATTGCTTTCTTTCTCTCTTGAGTAGCTCTTTATACTCGGAGAAGTCTTTCTGTAGATTCTGGAGACACTCCCAATTTCATTTACAACTTCTTTCTTACTATTGTTTCTATTACTCAAGTACCTGCTTTCTTCTAATCTGGGGTTGGACGTGTTTTTCTCCAGCCCATAAATACTCTTCTATCACACTCCCAAAGCTAATCCTTAGTCTCAGTCTGCTGTCTCCCTTTCCCCATCACTCTTATCAATAATATTAAGGATCATAACTCATAGCTATATGAATGGACATGTCAAGAAGCAGTAACTGTATGCTAGTTAGCTAGACATATTAAGATAGATTTTTTTCTGTACATTATCAACAATAATTTAGTGTTATCTTCATCAAACTCTTCTAATATATTACTAGACAATTAGTATAGAAACCCTCATTAGCAGTATAGATCACATAACTAATGTTAAGCATGGAATGGTTGTGTGAGTGACTACCTTGTTATCTTAGTCTATACCTGGTATGTTTGAAATTTAAACCTTGACTTGAATATCCATCGTACTGTAACAAGGATAAAGTGGGTGGAGCCTATTAAGGTTTGATAACTTCTAGTGATTTAGTTTTGCCTTGGTAATCAATATAGAAAAATTTTATTCATAATAATGATATAGTACTGCTATTTGTGAAACATTTCATTAAGTCAATATCAGTTTATTTAGATACATACATTGATGGTATACACTGTATTTTAATGTTAAGGGTACAATAGTTGTAGTCAGTAATTTGTTACTCTTAGATTATAATGTTATTGTAAATCTTTATTCAAATGTGGATGACAGTATAAACATTGACCTTGATTTCCAAGATAGGCCAACAAATATATTGCTCATAGACTACATAGAGTTCTGTAATCTGTTCCTCCTTCAAAAAAATTGGAGATTAGGTAACCAGAAAATGACTGGTCATTGAGAAGACCCTCAAATTACTGACTAAGCTAAAAACATGCATAGTACCATGTAAATAAAATATCCAGAGTAAACACAGAGCCCACTGAAATTATATTGGCTGTACATGAGCTACAATCCACAGCAACAGAACTATGGGGAAAAGAGGTTCCAGAGTCTAATATTATGGACGCTGAAGTAACAGTACCTACATGAAGGAAAGAAAGGAGGGAAAAAAAGTGGAACTATTGGCCAAAGAGTTCAAACAAGACACGCTTAAACAAACATAAAGAGATGTCCAGTGAGTTCAAAAGAAGTTTAATCAAAGAAAAAACAGTCTGAAGAGACTAAAAAGCGTGAGGATGCTAAAGACACAGATAAGACAATGCAAGAAGTAAAGGAATATGTCAATAGAGAAGAAAACAAAAATCTGAAAAGATTTCAAGCTTAACTCTAGAATGCGAAAAACTCACATAAAACAAGATGAATCATCTTGAGCACGTTGAGGATAGATTCCTGAATACTGAAGATAAGGTTGACAAGGATCGTACAGTCAATGATGCCCAAAAAAGACTAGAAAGAGACTAGTTGCAGTCTCTTTGCAGACTGGTTGCAACATCTGACAGAAGATTCGAAGAGAAACAACCTCAGAATTACGGAAGTACAAGGAGAAGTGCGAGGGAGGGTAGTGTGACAGGTATAAAGGACATGCTCTGTGAAATTATGGAAGACAATTTCCCAGATCTAGGAAAAGGAATTAACATTGAGTTACTATAGGCATGTAGAATACCAAATAACCTGGATCATAAAAGAACCTCTCCATGACATATCATAAGCAAAATCCTAGACATGCAACACAACGAAAGAATACTAAAAGTTTCAAGAGAAAAACAGACAGTAACTGACAAACACAAACTGATCAGAATAACTACAGACTTAACACAAATCTTAAAGGCCAGGAGCTCATAGAGAGACATCATCCGAGTGCTAGAAGAAAATAAATGACAACCCAGACTGTTATATACTGCAAAATAGAGGGAAATTTGTAATATTTTGTGATAAATAAAGCCTAAAGAAATTCATGACCACTAGACCAACATTGCAGAAAATGCTTAAAGAAATCCTAGAAAGAGGTAAGAAAGACCCCCAGAACCAAAGATCCTAGAGAAGAGGAAATAACAAATAGAGGAAAATAAATTAACAATAGCATAACACATATAATTAATACCAAAGTATCATAATAATTGCACAATGTAGCAAATGATATAATGATCAATGTTAATGCTCTCAACCTTCTTTCCTATCAAAAGACACTAATTCGCTGATTGAATTATAAAACAAAAATCAACAATCTGTTGCTTGCAAGAGACACACTTTACTCAAACATATAGACTGGGAACAAAAGTATGGAAATCAATACTTTATGAGACCGGACCCAAAGAACAAACGGGTAGTTATACCATTATCAGACGAAACAGATTTCAAGCCAAAACAGATCTGAAGAGACAAAGATGAATATTATATACTGGTTAAGAAAACAATAAACAGAAAGAAGTCACAATTACCAATATATATGAACCTAACATTGGAGAACCCAATTTTGTAAAACAAAAACTATTGAACATGAAAGGACAAATAGGTCCCAGTACAGTTACAGTAAAGGATCTCAATGCCCCACTATCACAAATAGCCAAGTCAAGAGACAAAGAAAATAGCAAAGAAATATTATAGCTAAACCATGTTACAGAACAATTAGACTTAACTGATATTTACAGAGTGGTCCACCCAACATCAACAGAGTACACATTTTTCTTAGCAGCACACGGACTATTTTCCAAAACAGACCATCTTATAAGCCTTAAGGCATGTTTCAATAAGTATAAGCGACGTGAAATAATTCCTCACATACATTCAGATCATAATAGAATAAAACTAGAAAACAATAGAAAGGGAAACAACAGAAACTATTCAAACACATGAGAAAAACACATTATTGAATAAATAATGGATCACACAAGAAGCCAGAGAAGAAATCAGAAACGTCCTAGAGTCAAATGACAATGGCAACCCATCTTGCTAGAACTAGTAGTTCTACTAGAACTACTAGTTCTAGTTCTGGGTTTCCATTACTAGTAGTTCTAGTAAGAATACAATGAAGTAGTGTTAAAAGGAAAATTATAGCTATGTGTGCACACATTAAAATAAAGCAATCTCAAATAAACAATTTAACAATGTACCTCAAGGTCCTAGAGAAACAAGAACAAGCTAGATGAAAAAGACCTAGATATTAAAACTGAAACGCTGAACCTTCTAGAAGACAAATTAGGCAAATATCAAAAAGACATAGGTGTAGGCAAAGACTTTCTTAATAAGACCCCAAAAGCAAAAGAAATTCCGCCATTGTTAATAAATGGGATATCAAATTAAAAAGTTTTTGCACAGAAAAGTAAATTATCAAGAATGTAAAAAGAGAACTGACAAAATGGGAGAAACATTCACCACCAACACCTTAGATAGGAGGCTCATAATCAGAATATACAGAAAAGTGAAGATTTATACTACAAACCTATGGTGATTAAAAAAACACATGATATTGATGCTAAACCAGACATGTAGACTAATGGAACAGAACTGAGGAGGCAAAGGCAACCTCAAGTACCCTTAGATATCTGATCTTTGCCAAAGGATTCCCTACATGCAGACGCATGAACCTAAAATCACACCGATCACAATGTACTCAAATTAAATCAAAGTGGATCAAAGACACAGACATGAAAAAGAAAACAAGGAACATTCTGTACAACAAAATAGGTAAAACTCTTGTAGATATAGGTGTGGGTAAAGACTTTCTCAATAGCACATCTGATGCAAATGGGATTATATCAAATTAAAAAGCTTTTGCACAGCAAAAGAAACAATCATCAACAGAAAGAAGAAAGAACCAATAAATGGGGGGGAAATGCTACCACCTACACCTCAGAGAAGAGGCGAATAACCAGAATATACTGAAGAAAAGAACTGAAGAAAAGTAGATTCCTCAAAATTAAAGACCCAATTAAAAAATGCTTAACTGAAGTGAATAGACAGTTCTCAGAAAAGAATCACAAATGGCCAGCAAATACATCAAGAAAATGTTCAACGTCCTCAGCCACTGGAAAAAATGCAAATCAAAACAACTCTGACATACTCTCTTACCCCAGTGAGAGTGACTTCTATCAAGAACTCAAAAAAGCAATAGATGCTGGTGAGGATACAGAGAGAAAGGATCCCCTCATATTAGTGGTGGAACTATAAATTGGTACAAACACTAGGAAACTTCGTATGGAGATTTTTTCCAAAAACTGAAAATAGATATTCCATCTTACTCACAAGTACCTCTTCTCAGTATCTTTTCAATAGAATTCAAACTACCATCTAACAGCAGACATACAGGCATACCCACAGTTGTAACAACACAACTAATAATGGCTAAATCATAAAAGATGCCAAAATATCTATCAATAGGTCCATGAATTGAAAATGTGGTATAGATACATGCATATACAATGGTGTAAACATAAAAAAACAGGTATGAATGATTTGTAGGTAGATGAGTGCAACTTGAGACCATCATGTGAAATGAATCAGACTCAGAAGATTAAATATCACATTATTTCTCTAATAGAAGAAACCCAGAGTGTAAATACATGATATATTCAAATAAGTGAGATATTGGGAGTCAGGGTTGTGGGTGAAAATGTGAGGCAAGAACAGAAACTGGGAAGGGAATGGGAAGTTGTTGAGCACAAAATTTTCAAATTTAACATGACCATTGTGTGTCACATAAATCCAATAATGAAAATGGAGAAAGAAAACATGAAACATGTTGATTTTCTCTTATGGTCCTGAAGGCTCCAGTTCAAGACTGACTGGCCACTTTGCTTTGAGCCTCTGGCAATGACAGTACTTTATGGCAGGAGTGTGTGACAGAGCAAGCCACTTACATCACGAACCAGGAAGCACAGAGACAACGAGTGTGGGGTCCTCCCATAGTCTTCTTCAAGGATGCACTCTCAATGAATTAAAGACTTCTGCCTAGGCTTCCCTTCCTAGAAAACCCGCCACCGTAAACAATGCCTCCATGGGAACCAAGCCTTTAACCAGGAACCATGGGGTATACTGAATCATACTCAAATCATAGAAAGTCATAACTAGAATAAATAAAAAATATTAAAAATTGTATCAAAGTAATATGTATTTCACAAGATATATACTTGGGTAGACTGCTATAACAACCTATGATTTCAGTTTGAGAAGCCTGGATGAAAGCATGCTTTCAGATGGTGTTTGTAATCCTAAGTGCCCTGTAGGGCCATGGCCAAAAAGTTACACCAGTTCAGGCAGGTTGAACTGGCAGCTCAGACTCTGGATGTAATATATTTGAAGTTTTCTGAAAACTCCCAAACAAAACAGAATTCCACCTTCCTTCATTTTACTCTGTAATTATATTAGTAGAAAAACCGTTGTATAGTTGAGACATGTCAAAGTTACTTTGCAATTATACATAAAACAGACTTGAGTCCCACTCTCAGAAATTTTTTTTAATATACCTATATGAATTTAAGGGTAACATCTGAAAGCTGTGCAATAGGACGGACATTCATCACTGAGTGTGTTATCCTCCCCCACCTCCTATCAGTCATTTGACAATTAAAATAAAACAAGTTTCCAAAATAGTCTCTGGAGACATGCTATGAGAGGTGAGTCGATGCAGGGGTAGGAAAAGAGGAAGTTTCTTGCTCATACCTAACAGCAGCACCCTTTGGTTCCTAGTAAGAGATTCCAAGGGATTCTAGTAGCAGGACTATTGTAAAAGTGGAAGAACTGACCGACTTCAACTGCTATACATTAACAAAACATATTTGAGCAAGTATGTATTCCACTTATTAAAAAATCTCAAAATTAACTAGGAATCAGTAAAACTTAGATACCAGCAAAAGTGACTGTAAGGTATCTTTGCTTAGTAAACTATAAGAGAGAGAGAAAAGAGAGGCTTTAGACTAAAATACTTACATGACATATTGTTGCAATATGATGACTTTATGACACAGTAAGAACTGTAAAGAATGGCTGAATATTTGATGATATTAAGAAATCATTGTTAATTTTGTGTGATACTGACGTGATACTTTTTAGTGAGCCCATTTTTCTAGAGATACAAACTAAAATATTTATAAATAGAAAAACATAAGATTTGCTGGAGAATAAGATGGAATCTTTGGAAATAGCTGAAACAAGGTTGAGTATGAATTCCACTTTATTTCTGGATATGTTTTCCATATATCATAGTTTTTTTTAAAAACTCATAAAATTGTAAAGATATGGTTTTAGAGAAAAAGAGTTAGGAGGTATCAGACTGGTAAGATGCTAATTCATGTATACAGAAATATAGCTTCTAAAATTTAGAAAGGGAAAACTATTTACTGAGGAAGATTCTTTCACAGCATCATTTTTATTGTGGTCCTCTTATTATTTTCAACTACTGCTTCTTTTCCACTTTATAAAGTTGGTAAAGTTTATTTTATTTTATTTACAAACATTGGCACAGTTTCAGGGAAAATCTTAAAAGGGAAGAAAAGAGTGTAATAAAATTGACACATAAAAAGCAAAGCTTTGGATAGAGGAGTAGTCTGGGCCAAGAAAAGAGTGGGCATTCAGAGATCTAAGGCAGAAAAAGGATGCTGAGGGATTTGGCCCTCGCCCTTAACATGTCCCATCCATCTCGAGTTACAGAAGTTTCCCATCCTCAAGTATTTCAGAGCTCCAATTGCTAAAAATTCCTGGTTTTGCTCCTTTCTCAGCTTTCTGTTGTCCTTCCAAAGAACAACCAAACCCACGACACACAGAAAGAGTCCCTCTTTTTATTTCTTGGTGAATAAAATGAAATATGGAACAGGAATTTCCAATCTTGCTGAGTTATTCCCTGGAGGAAAGTCTACAATAAATTTTAAAATACATGAGCATAGAACTTGCGATGTGTACATATGTTAGTTTTAATTCACACCTGAATAACAACTTACATTTTATAGTCCCTAAGGCTCAGTCTATAGATGGTTTGTTAATATTTGAATGATCCTAACCAGAAGCATGTATCTACAGGTAACTTGTAGAACACTTTTAAATATTTTAAGCTGCTATCTACATGAAGATATGTGTCACTTAGCATAAAAGGTATTAAAATGACTTTTTATTGATAAACTGAGAGGCATTCAAGATGTAGAGACTGGGTAGGTCCATAAGTCCCTCGGTAACCCAGTTGTATAAATCTAATCATCCTTCTGAATATGTCCTTGCAGTTTTTGACTCAAGACTCTGTCTTGGTTTTTGTCACTCATAGAAAACCCTGCTACCTGATTCCTAGGTTATCTGAATCTTCTGCTGTATATTGCATAACTGCATTCATGCCACTTTAGTTGATGCTTATATATGCACAGAATCTGGCATGAGACTTGCCCTACAACTCACTGCTAAATATAAAGGTGCAGGTTGAGTGAGACTCCCATCTACCAATAAAAACGTATTTATTATGCATTGTAAATTTGACTGAGATCATCTTGCAACAGATTTGTTCATAACATTTCTAACTGGATAGAGAAGGCTTTTTCCTATAGAATTCTCAAGCTTCTCAAGAACTTTAATATACATTATGCATATACCTATATTCAGGAGTCTGCAAACTTCTGCTTAGAGGTCAAATGCAACCCGCCTCCGCGGTTTGTATGGGTAGTTAGCTGAAATAGTTTTTAGTTTTAAAACACTGAAAAAAAATCATAATATTTTGTGGCATGTAAAACCTCACATGAAATTTCAATTGCAGGGTCTCTAAATAAATTAGAATTAAATAAATATATTAGAATAAGGCTACATTTATTTGTTTATGCACTGTTGACACTCCATGTCAACATTAATGAGAAAAAATATGCTAACGCAAGGCCTAAAATATTACCTGGACCTTTACAGGAAAAAAAAATTGCCAATCCCTGGTGAACATTATAGATGTTTATAACCTATAAGAAATATATCATACAATATTATGAATTATTGATTTCTAAGTTCCAAATAGCTAATTAGAAAATTATCAGAGAAGATGCAACCCATCGGTAAGCAGACTTTAAGAGAGTTCTAGCACTTGCAGTTTTAAAATGAAATAGATGGTTATTACTTGTACATAAAAGCTGGTATCTTTCACCAGCCCTTGGACTAGTACCAGAGGATAGCACAAGTTCAAACATATCACAAACAGAACAAAAATGCCTAGCCTATTCTTTTATATAGTGAAAAGGCAAAAACACCTCAAATGTAATTGTTCTGACCTCACTGCTGCAATTTAAATTGGCCCTTGTCTTTCTCTTTTTTAATCCTGCAAATTCATAAAAGTACGTTCATTTTTCTTATACATGTACTTGTTAATATGCTTATAAAATCCAGCAATGTAAGAAGAAAATAACAGCGATATCACATCCATAGTAACAAGGCACTGAAAACTTTTAACAAAAATTCTGGGGCACAAGCAGCCAATTAAAGCATGCATGCTGCTTGCTCCAGGTCTAGTCATTTGAGAGGAATTTTTCAACAAATAGGCCAAGAAGTTTCATAAGAAGTCATTGTAAAACAGAAGGGGCAAGTATATTTAAATATACTAATCTATGGATTCCAATGGACACTGCCTTTTTTATTTACTATCAACAGAGTCTCTCCAAACTGGATGCAAACAACCTGTCAAGACAGTAGCTGAGAAAGAAGCTCAGCACTACCTCATCTCCTGAGAAAACAGAAGGTTAAGCGTGAGCCTTGAAGCCTACATAAAATAAATGCAGACTGGCAGATTTTCTAAACTGTCTCTTCTAATCTTCATTGGAAAGGGCCACAGCATTTTTGACTGACCGGGGAGGGAAAAAAAAAAAAAAATTGCAGGTGTATGCATTAACAACATGAAAACATCTCTTGATTTTCAAGTTTCAGTGATCTGTGTTTAAGAGAAGAAACTTTCGACTAACCAAGAAGAAATTCAGCGTATTAACTTATGGAAAGGCCTATGGTTCAACTCAGACTATTAAAAAAACAAAACAAAACAAAACAAAGCTACCTTCTGGCTTTTCTCAATGCCTACTTGAGAAAGTGTGAGAGAAATTGATCAAAGCATTTCTTTCACCTCTCCAAAGCCTAGCATAAGGCCATGCTTAATGAAAGTCGAATGTCAAGTGTGCCACTGAACACCATTCTGTATTCCACTAGGGGTACTGTAGGAACACTGTTAAAAGTCCACCACAAGTTGAGTTCTTCACTTTCTGGAGGAAAGGGGAGACAAGGAAACCCTGGATAAAGTAGCCATCGCAATCCACTCAGCTCCACCGTCACAACACATCCAGCGTGAGCATTGAGTTATCATCTGACCTTCACCTGGAACCCACGGGGAGAAGCTAGAGGTTTCACACCCTTAGCAGTTCTGGTATAAGCCATCCTTCATGGAATCTCCACACGGATGTGAAGTTTCACAATCATCCACGCCTCCTACCACTCAAGGACTCGGCAGAACTCTGTTCTGTCTGGTGCCTCTATGGATCTCTTGTCATAAGAAATAGGAAACCAGTGGCTAATGGTATAGCTCTGTCATGCGAATAACTTCTCTTTGGAAGACATGAACACTAAGGTCTACTCTCCCTAGACATGGCACAGAAGACAGGCTAAAGTCACATTAGATGAGACTAATATCCAGTTTGTGAAGCAATCAGTTTATTGGCATTAGTTACAGGCGTATGGGTGAGGAGTACTTAGAGGGGCACAGGTGAGATGCTATCTACAGGACTTTGGCTGACTCAAAGGCAGCTGTGTCACCAAAACGCCCACCCTGGCAACAGTGGTGACTCCGGCAACCTGCATACTGATTCTGGAGGCTCGCTTCCTGCTCAGCTACTACTGTTTTCTCGGGGCTGCTTTTGCCCCAGCTCATTCTCATTCATTCCCACTAGTCTGGCAGCTTCAAAGCCCTTAGCTGTCCCTAGTTCAGCGGCTCCACACCTGCCCGAAGGCAGTCACCACGTACCAGAGGGCACACTCCCAGCAGCAGGATCACAGGTGTAACAAGCAGAAGGGCAGTTGCCATGACTGGGGGCACCTGTGGATAACCAACATGTCACTGACACCCACGTGTGGTGGGACTCTTGGCCTCAAAAGCTACACCTAGTCCCTCCTACCGTGTGCATCTGTGAGTTGTCCCTCCTCCTTCAGGAAAGTCAGAGGACTTGCTATACAACAAGGTCCTAGATTCAGAATGTTGAGCCCAAACCCTGACCCCCTGACTTAGCATTGGTGATCAAGGCTAATTATTGTTCATTTCTTGATCTGAAAATGAAGAAAACAGTAGTCATAAAGATGGTGGAACTGTAATGAGTAAGTACCTCTCAAGCCAGCATCTCCTATTGCAAACATTTACCTGTTTCTTCTTAAATATTCAAAAAATACTCAAGCATGGTGGCACACACCTGTATTTCCAGGAATCTAGGAGGCTGAGGCAGGTGGATCACAAGGTTGAAACCCAGCCTAGACAACTTGGCAATTTAGCAAGACCTGTCTCAAAATAAAACCAGAAAAGAGCTGGAATTAAACTCAAAATGAAGGCCATGAACTCAACTTACAGGAGAGTTGATCAATTAATTAGAGAATAAAACTCACAGGGACTGTCAGGCAGGACACTTTTAAAAACTAATGCAACATTTTAATATAAAGAAAAAAGATTATTTTAATAAAATAATGTGTCTCAATAAATAAATGTTTATACAGACATGATTCCTCTAGAAGACACAATAAATTTCTCTATCCTTACATATGTACATGTAATTACCATTAACGTAACAGCTACAACCACCACAAGTCATGAAGTGCAGGCGAGACCACAATGTCTGAAATAATAACCTCTTGAAAAGGTTCCGAACAAAATGAATACAATCCTGCCTCAATTTACATGATAAATGTGTTCTTGGAAATATCACCGTCTCAATACCATTCCAATTACTTTCTGTTTATATACAAAATAAAAGAAGGTCTTAGGCTTGAAAATTTGTAAAAATAGGATTTTGCCCATAGGACATTAATGAAGCAATATGGTCCAATTCTCCACTGAGACTACTGCACACATCCCTAGGACTCTTCCGCTAAATGGCATTAACACTTCAGAGTCACTGTGACAACGAGTGTGCACACATCCACTGTGCTCCCGGAGGTAGTTATCATCCCCACTAAGGACCAATGGATTATATGACAAAGGAAATGCACAAAGCAGTCTATCATAGCCAAAGCTCAAGTTACAACTATTTTTCTTCTTTTTCCTTCCGTGAAAGGTCTCCCACCACACTCTGCACCTTGGCTTATAGCATATTCTCATATCCTATTGGTATCAAGAAAATAGAAAATATTCTCTGTGGAGCCATGCCCTAAGTTAGAGCCAAAAGAAAAAGTCAGTGTACATTAAGGACCGCATGTCTTACAGGGCCCACGTTTCTCCCACTGCCAATAAACAATCAATTAGCAAGTGCTCTTCCACCATTTTTCAAATAATACGAAGAAAAGTTAAGAAAGTATAAATCTCAGGACAATCACAACTTCCAAAAGGGTCTCTGATGATTCTTTTTTACTAATAGGACGTTAAAAGTCCTGACAGGGAGGTGGCCATGGAGAGTCATTCTACAGGAGCTCAGGGGATACACATCACGGCATGGAACTGGGGTCTTCATAGCGCTGTAACCCTGATTTTGCCCTGTCTGCTCATGTTTCCCATGTACATTCAGCACAAGTAACAAGACTGAAGTCTAGTGTGGCTGACTTAATTGGAAACTGCCTCTACTTTCAGGCAGAAAAGGGCTACAGGGGCTGCTTAGCTGTCTTAAGGGGAGGAGGGAAGCAGAAACCAACCAGCATCTTACCAGTAAGGTTAAGCATTGACACTTCTTAAAGAAAATGGGACTTTGGTAACACTGTCACTGTTCTTACTGAATAGTCTTTCAGGGGTCCCAGGGGAGCCACAGAGCATGAGGTGAGCAGCAGGCAAATCCCCATCTCTAGCCCCCTGCCTGACTGCCAGAGCTCTACCTCCCAGCAGGGCTCACCCCAATTCTGCATTAGGGCACATTATATAATTATTTCATTGTATTGTAATATAATAATAATAGAAATAAAATGCACAATACATGTAATGCACTTGAATCATCTCAAAACCATTACTCTGCCCTGGTCCATGGAAAAAATCGTCTTCCATGAAACTAGTTCCTGTGGCCAAAAAGATTGGGGGCCACTTATCTAAGCTTTCTCACTCCCTGAACATCCTTATTCAGTCAGCCCTGAGGCTCTAAGGATACATACTGGAATCTCTGGCCCTGACCTTCCTCAGAACCCCAGATTTCTTTATGCAACCACCCATACAACTGTACGACATTTTTCTAACGCAAATCTCAAAATTAACAGTTCATCTTGTGCCCTGAAATGTAAAACCCTGAGAAGCATGATATAGTGACATATGTTTGTCATGTAAATGGATAAACCACTGGTGGACACAAATAGGTAGATAAAAAAATATGCATCATAGATAGTATTCAAGGATTCTTTGAGAAAGAGAAAGACCTTTGATCTGACAGAAACCAGGAGTAGCTGACGTTGCTAAGGAAGGCCTGAGTCCAGGAAAAGTCAACTTGGCCAGTATCCAGGTACTATGAGCCTGACCACAGCTCAGATCCCCAGAACAAGTTAGGGTCTGTGTCTGTAAAGGAACATCTGAGTTCTACTTTCACTCCAGGCTCTCAGTGAAGATTCACTCAGGATATAGGATTATGAATATATAGGCACATCCTGAAGTACAGAACTCTGAGACAAGCTACCCATCCATTCCTGTGACAGAATAAAACCAAGCCTGTTTCATGATAGAAGTGCTGACCTTTCCCTCTGGGGGAGCAGCTTTCCATCCATGTATATGTCCTCATTAATGGCTCTGGCTTTCATTAAAGAATGCTAAACACACTCCCAGATCCCCATTACATATAGGTTACTCTTAAATAACACAAATATCTTCACTGCAATTACGTGTCAAAAAATGGAACTTCATGCAGAATACTTGTCATATCATTTGTAAAAATGGCACAGAAGGTTATCTGAAGGATATTTTTTCATCCTTCCATTCCACTAGATGTTGCTAAGCCACATCACTGAAGATGTGGACCACGTGACTGCTTGATTTCATAGCGGTTGTTTACTGACCTGGACTTGGGCATTATGTCCTTAGTATGTATGGAAGAACATTACATTGAAGAGTTCCATGATACTACACATCTTAATAATCATACAAAAATTATTGGTGAAGACAATAATATGACCACCTTTGGGAAAATCTCTCTGGGCTCAGCTCAAAAACCACGCAGGCCTCCCCGATCTACTGTCTTGTTTTATCTCTTAGACAGCATGAATCATGAAATTGTTCTCAGTTGCTCTGAACAACTAAGTGACTGTGGAGTGACTGTGGGCATGTTTTGAAACAAATTTTCCAAACACTTTAAATGAACATTGAATTTGGTATACTCGGTTTAAAGCAAGTTAATCATTTACATTATTTTTGTTTCTCTCTAATCTCCTTGCTTATTTTTATGAATAGTGAATATAAAACTTATTTCTGTGAGTATGTATTTGTACATTGTATTTAAAAATTGATGTCTGTTATGATTTATAGGTCATTTATTCAAATGCTACGTGTAAACAAATATTTGTTAGCTCTCCAGGCCATATGTCAATTATAATTTAGCTGGACCTGATATCTACCTTTTTTACTGTCAATTTGCAAGTAATAGTGCATTAGATTCATAAGTAACTGTAAATTGTATATCTTGGGCTACAGAGTGGCTTACTTTATTCACCAAATATTTATTGAAAGTGAACTTTGCGACAGGTTATGTTCCGGGTATTTGTGCATATAAAATGAAGTTGCTATTCTCATGTAACATATATTGGGCATTAGAAGGTCAAAAGAAGGTGAACAATGAAGAAAACACAATGATTTCCAGTCAGAAGCCAACCTCTCAAGACAACACAGTGGGTTCCCATGACGATGAGTGGAATGTAACTTCAGACCGGCTCTTCCGAGAAGTTCTCTTGGAGGTATCTGCTAAGCACAGAGTGAAATGATGAGGAAAGACCTGTGTCCATATCTTCAAGAGAAGATATCTCCAGGCAGAAGTAAAAATAAGTGTGAGGTCTCTGGTGTGAGAAAGAGTTCAAGGAAACAAAGTCATTGTAATTGGCCAGGGGAAGTAGCATATGGTAAGTCAAGGAGTCTGGCAGGAGCTGTAATATCAAGAGGTAAGAGCTAGACAGAGAATCAAAACAAATGATGTGAAGCAGATCATTAAATCATTAGGTAATGATTTTTAAAACTTCCTAAGCAATGGCATCTAAGCCAGAGCTCCAAGAAGTCTGAGCACAGACACAGGTTTCAGGTCACCAAAGAGTCAAGTGAGAAAAGAGCCTCGCAGTGACTATCTGACCTGACAAGCTGCAGGCAGGGGGACTGCCAAGCCGTATGAAGTAAAGTGTTAGGGAAAGCACCTTAATGAAATTACAGAGGAATGGTGTGCATGCTATATTTAGAGATTTTAAAAGACTCCAAATTTTTAAAGTTTCCAATTCTCCTGAATTTTGTGCATAACTTCAAATGAAATCCAGTGAAAGTCTCCCCAGGGTTCTCATGACCTTAACAAAATGTTTCTAAAATGTATGTGGAAGTACAAAGAGCCGCAAATTTCTACAAACGCTTTGATAAAACATACTACGAGATATGTTATGCCAGAGGTCAGGTGTATTATAAAAATTATGCTGTAAGATCATAAGCTCTAGATGCAGAATTATATAAATAAACCAATGGAACAACACAGTAATCCAAGAAACAAAATAACATAGCAATGCTACTTAAAAGCAGGAGAGAAATCATGGGCTGTTCTGCACCACGCTAAGATGAATGGGCAAAACATAGGGACAGAAAATTCAAAAGAAGAAACAAAAAGGCGATAAACATGCAAAAATATGTTCCATCTTCCTTTGTAATACAGAAATACAAACTAAAATCAGAGGGAGATACCATTTCCAAAGCCATCAGTTTGGCAAAGTTAAACAGTCTGACAATAAAAAAATGGAAACTTCTAACTTATCATTTATGAAGACAGAAATTCACATAATATTCAAGAGAATAAAATGGACAATAGTTATTACATGTAATACCACACATGATTTGATGTTAATATAAATTAGTTTATGCTACTATAGAAGAATTTCAAGAACACAATGTTTGTTAACGGCTTAAGTCATAAAATATCCTGCACAGATACACTTGGGTGTAATGTTTCCTAATGGTGCATGGGTATGATAAACGATAACTTTGGGTGAAGAGCTTATGACTACGTTTGATGATGGAAAATGAGTACAGCTGAAAATTTACCCATCTGTCTGTGATTATTTTCTCTACTAAAGGAGAAAGAAGACAGGTGGAAGCTGGGGAAGAAACCATCAGGATGGAAGAGAGGGGAACAGCTCTTACCAAAAGGGGCAGAGTGAATTTACAGAAAAAACAAATCACAAAGATCAGTGTTCAACTGACCTAAGCCAATTGGATTAAACACCAATGGGTTGATTTTAGTAGACAACAGTGGGCACTAATAGTTGAAAATGGGTGAGATGTAACTACTTTCCTACAACTTTGTCATTCCATTTTAATAAAAAAAACATACCGCAAACTATTATTAAATTAGCACTTATTAGTAAGCAGACCCCAAGAAGATCATGTGACCTGTTCTATCAGCCCAATAAAATATGGTTTTATTTTAAAAGGAAATTGAAATCTGCCCAATAACACCTCATAGGAAAGGCTTTTCAGAGGAAAGAAAGGTGAAAACACTCTAGAAAGCAGATTCAATTAGCCTTGAAGTCATCTTCTGCTAGCCAGAATTCTGCCAAAAGAGCCAGGCAAAAGGGTTGTTGGAGGTCAAGTGTCCAATTCCATCCTAATGATGAAGGCTGACATGCTAGACTCGTTCCATGATAAAGGAGTGTTTGTAAAATATTTTAGCCAGTTCACAAATACAATTATGGCTAATCTCACTAACGAGTACCCATTTCCAACATCCGTTATCTAACAGGCCACTGACAGCATAATCCTTCATTAGGTTAATATTTCAAATCTGGTGCTAATTGGAATTACAAATTATTGACAATCATGGTGGCCATCTCTGAAGTGTGGCTCTTCTGATTCAATGATGAGCAATCTTTCCCCTCTTGTAGAGGTGTGTGGGTGACCAAGCAATTGGTGATACCTTACTGTGAATTTTCAAATTCACGTCAAATATTCATTTAAATTAAAAATATCCACACATGCTTATACCAAAGTAGAGACATAGACATTACTTTACATAAAATAGGCTGCAGACATTATTGAATTTCCATTTGAGACATGAGGTCATGAGCTTCATTCATTACCTTTATCACTGGTTTCTAGGTATGGGTTTCTAGCTTGTGGCCAAAAACGACTCATGTCACTTATTAGCCATGAGATATTAAAAACTTCCTCAGCCTGTAGCTTTAGTTTTTTCGTATACAACATGATAACAGTTGCCACCTAATGTGCTGAATATACAAATTGAAGGAAGTCATCCGGTGGGCTCAGAGCAGCTCCTGATACTTTGGTGGGTGTTCAGGAAAGTTGATTACCACGGTGAGCATTCAGGTGACATCATTTGGCTGGCATCACTTTAAAAGGGGCTGACACAGTAACTCCACTTCCTAATACCTGTGTTTAACATATTATTTTAAAATTGAAGCCACTCCAAGACAAGCATCCATGTTTCATATTTCAACACTTCCAAGTCTTAGAAACATGAAGCAATTTGGAACCTTTCTTTTAGGATAAGAGCTTAGTAGGCCGATAAAATCTTGTGCTCGCAGTTTCCTCTCTTTTCTCGCTCCCCTCCGTTCTTTTCCATTCTCTCCTTTTCTCTTCTGTCCTCCCTGCCAATTACAAGTGCACTCCTTTCCTGTGTCTAAGGCTCTGCCTCTAAACAGTCACTTTTAAAGGTGTGCTTTGGCTCAACTACCATAAAACTCATTTCTTTCTTCCACTGCTAGACAATATAAAAAGAATTCTTACTCACTGTCCTTTTCCACTACCCAGTTATGTTGCGATGATCCTCAAACTGCTTGACTCCTCATCATACTTCTGAAATGGTCTCCCAAAGGTTATGAATTTTTCTTGGCAGAGAGCCAGGGATGAAATCAGGGCCTGGTACATGCTAAGGCTCTACTATGGAGCTGCCTTCCCAGCTCGAGCTCAAAACTTCACGATTCTCTTCCAAGCCCTTGACCTTATTGACCTATCCTTCTTCTGGGCATGCATCTAAGCGCTCAGGAAACAAGCACTGGAAGAGATCTTCGATGGTATCATTTAAAATTGGTTGTTTAATGTCATTTAATATCAACAAAGTTCTGGTCATTGCAGAAAGTTCTTAGGTTCTTATACTATGCAATACACATTGTGGCCTCTTAACTCACATATAGAAGACAATATATATAACTTGCTAAAATCAACTCTATCTTGATTTTCTCAGCAGATGTGGCTAACTGTTTTTGAGAAACATATATCGCAAAACATACAAACAATGGCTTCTTTAGGAAAAGGTGCTTTTCTGCTTTTCTCATGTTCATCTTCTAATTACTTTTACCAACAGACTAGCTCAATTCACTCTGAATTCACTGTATCCCTTACAAGAGACCTGGAAAGGGGTAAGAAACTGAGATGGGGAAGAGTCCTTCGTTAAAGGCCCTGGGGAAAGGACTATTTTGCCTCCACTACAGAATCGGGTGTCCTACCACACCAGTACTCAGCCAAAAGTTCTCTGGGAAATTAATGAGGAGGAGAGCGTGTGACCTCCATCCTTACATTGCTGTCATTTGCATCCCCTTTAGAGCTGTCACTGCCTCACCGTTGCCTCCCTCTGCCCTTGTGCAGTCCACTCTAGTTCTTTCCCCCCTTTTTGTTGCTTGCAGCAACTTTATTGTTTTTAAATCGATAGTCTTTGGCCAATAGCAAAAGTGAGATGGTTGCCGAGGATAAGCCCAGAAGATGGAAGCCCACATGAGATCATCTTCCAGGCATGTTATCCTGTGTTTTTTTTTTTTTCCTGTGTATTGTATCTCTCCTTCCAAAGATATAAAAAATAAAATAGGAGAAATTCTTTGAGCTACACAGAGTAAATCTTGTATTAACAACAACAACAAAAGCATTTATTCAGACACTCAGAAGTACAGTCAAGGGCACTGTTTTGGTTTGTTTTGCTTTTCCAGAAGTGGTAGGTCCTATTCCTTCCCAGTCACAGAGTTAATCCCCAGGACACTGCCTATCTGCCCCTCCCACAATTAGTTCCTTCTAGGACTGATTCAGCTACTACTAATTAATCACACATTTAGATGGAGATAGATACGCCTTAACAATATCCTTTGCCCACCTGGGCAAACCATCAATCAATAACATGAACAGAGAAAACCTAGGACCCTGAGAAGAGTTTTCCTTCTACCAAAGAAAATACAACATTATTCCAGAGAGATAAGCTTCCTGGATTTCAACATAGCTACCCTATTCATGTTCAGACTAATAAATGCAATATTAAATAAAACCAAAACAAAATAGTGAGCTTTGAATGTGACTGTATTTTCAACGACTTCTCTGTTGTTCAGTGCTGTTATTTTCTTAGCATATTTTTCGCCATAAAGAAAACACAGGGCAGAACAACAGCACCAACAGAGCTTAGGAGTTAAAGACTTCAGCTGAAGGCCCTGCTTCATTTTATTAATCATGAATTGGGTACTTAATTCACTTGTCATCTCTGAGCTTCATTTTTCTCATCTGTATAGTGGAAATAAAAAGAGAACTTAACTCGCAGGAGTGCTCGTAACGTGTCATACTACATATATGAAGCAAGGAATTGAGATTTAGGCATTCAGTGGGAACTCAAAAATTTTGATCAACAAACAAAACTGTTCCTTTACACTGATTCATTTCTATAACTGGACCTTTTTTATCTACTCATCTCAGATGAAGAACCACATCCGCAAAGACTTAATGACATTTCCACCTTAACTTGTATATTGTAAGTGTACCACTGAAATTCTGCCAGAAATCAAAAGCCTCGTCTCTTTAAGAATATACACTTGCTCTTGACAGCCAACCAGCATGAAGAAGCACTTCTGGATTAATTACAGGGACCCATAATTAAACACAGCAGTACTTAGGAAAGACCTGATGTTCCCCAGGAAGTTTTGTTTCAAGAATAATGAGTGTCTGTCATCTTTGCTTCCCAAGTGGCAGTTATTAACACCAAAATTATAATCGAGAAGGGGGGGAGTGCATGAGGCCCTGATGCCAAGAGAAACTTTTAAATATTTGTCATTTGAAAATAACTATATTTATAACTATAATACAGGAAACTTAAAGGCAGGTTTGTACTTTCAGCACCCTGGGATGCTGAGGCAGGAGAATCTCAAGTTGAAGCCCTGCCTGGGCAACTAAGCAACTTAGCAAGACCCTGTTTCAAAACCAAAAGTAAAAATGAGCACTGAGTTCAGTTTCCAACACCACAAAAAATAATATAAAAATGACTGTAAGCAAGAGAGGAGTATTTCATTACATCCTGTGAGCTTATGAAGATGTTGGAAATAATTTATACGTAGACATGCGCCTGTCATTTTCATTCTTGTATCACTTTTTCTGGAAGTAGTTGTCTAAAAGTAGCTTTGTCTTCTACCTAGGTTATTTCTTACTTTCAGATAAAACTTATATGTAGGGTCCTACACCAACTTGGTATTTTCTTTCAAAATAACCAAAAAATATGCAATTAAAGATGGAAATTAAGTTCATCACCTTCAACCATCCTAATAATATTGAAGAATTTTTTTAAGTGTGAAGCCCCAACAAATAAGAGATAATAAGAAAGTTCTGCAATTATATAATAGATGTCTTCAATATCTAAGTATTATTTTCAACCTAGATTTCTCTATCCAACCAAATTAGGCTTATAGATGAAAATTGTTTTCTAATACATAAGCACTCAAATATATCTACTCTGAAATTCCCATAATCTACAGGAACACGTGCTCTACTAAAAGAAGAGCTCAAGTTAGAAAATGAGAAACAGGGAATCTAACAAAAAAAAGAGAGAGAGAAGAAACTCCCAAAATATTGAGATCCTCAGATGTCTGCTCTAAATAGTGACAATAAATTTAAATATATAAACAAGAGGAGATAGAAAGCCTTGGGAAAGACAGACTATCTGAAGTGCTCACCACGAGAGAATACATATTTGAGATAAAATTTGGGAATCATTTATTACTTTATATTTCGAAAAAGGAAAAACTTAAAAATGTGAGTATTTACAAAAAGCACAATGCGGGTGAAGCTAGTGGCTTAGAATATGAGCTCTTCATTACAAAGAATGGAATCTTGTCATTCTCAGCAATTCTCAGCTGTGGTGGATGTAACAGCGAAGAGATGCAGGCGCAGGAAGACACGTGCATGGTATCACTTGCGTGACATCACTGGCGTGCCAAAGCCTTAGAGGTTGCTCTCAGAGGAGAAGACAGAATAATGATCGCCAAAGGCCAGAAAGGGGCAGAGGGGAGTGCTGAGTGGGTGGTTAATGGGATGGATAGGAAGGATAATTTCTAATGTACCATACCCAGTGGGACAACTACAGTTGACAACTGTTGACTGTTTACTTCAAAATAACTAATAGAGAGGATTTTGAATGTTTCTAACAGAAAGAATTGATAAATGTTTGAGGTGATTAATATGTTAACTAAACTGATCTGACCTCTACACATGGTACACATGGATTAAAATATAATAAAAATACATACAAAAACTATGTTTTAACTAAGTATAGTCTTTTGAACGACTCTGAGTTTACTTTCTGACTCTGCCATGTATACTTTATTTTTCTAAAGTGTAAAACAAAGACAATAATAGTCATATTTACCTTATAATGTGTTGAGAAATAATACATGGATAATCAATGGAAATTTTTAAAGGGTACTTATTCACAAGAATTCAATATATACTAGTAATTGCAATATGCTTCGTGGTTCATATATAACACGTATACAGTGTCAATAATGTAAAATTGGATACTCAACAAAGTTACAGTAACCCTGAACCTGGAGGATAAAAGAAGAGAGAAATACATATTTATGGTAAATGAAAAGGGTATGTAAAAAAGGAAGATATTCTCAATTCCTATTATTTGATGGCCCTTAATAGTGAAAACCCCCAAAGGAGTAGCAAAAGCATACTGTTTAGACATAAAATAATGCTGGAAGAGTCAGCTTAGAGTTACCAATGGTTGTGCTTCGAAGGGAGGTACATGGGTAGAAGGCAGGAACAGTTATTTTTCACAAACATTGTAACGGTGTTTGACACTTTAAACTTTGTGCATGGATAGTTTTAAAAAGTTAAAAACAGGCTTACAATAAATACAGCCATTTGATTGCAACGCTGGAGAGGAAGTGATTTACGAAAGAGTGCAGAGAAGCGAGTGGAGACAGCTCTACTGTCTGTGGATGCCACATACTTGCAGGAAAAGCAATTAAGCTCCTCCACTGGATGCTCCCCGGGCATGTTATTTTGGAAAACATCTGACCCCAACTGTCAGGCTTCTTGTGCATTTGAAAAGACCTTCCCTAGCTCTCTGTGTCACCGTAACAGGTGAACAACTGAAAAAGTCTGCGGGCACTTGATTATAATGGCATTCAGGGTGCTGGAACTGGGCTGAGCAGATGCTCCTCCAGAAGGTTAATGAGATCAAGGTTCCTCCAGCTGGCCCCTAAGCAGAGATTACACCTGAGGGCAGGATAAGCAGATTATTCCAGAAACGGGCACTGCCGCATGTTCTTCACAACTTAACAGCTTTATAAAGGTAAACAAAGAAGAAAGGTTACCCTTACCCAGCTGGAACCAGTCCTAATTATTTTCACATCATTTCCAGCACTTTATGACTCTAAATGAGATCTGAGATGGTCCTGTGATTTTTCAGAATTACCAATGCACAAAAGCCAGAATGTATTTGGAAACTAAAAACGCTATCTTCATATTTTGGATTTTTCTCCAAGTTCAAGGAACCAAAGGTGAGTTACTTAAATGCTTATTTTTAAAGTTGCTTATCTATAGAATCAGTTTAAAGAAACAAACATTCTGAATCAACAAGCTTGCCAGTACATCTTAGAAGGCAACGTTACGTTCTGAATAAAGATTAATTGGTATATTGTTGTTGGTTAATTGAATACTAGTTATTCAAAGTGACAGGTTAGTGACAATTTAATTCTGTACAATCTTATGTAAAATTTATGCCAACAAAATAGGGGAGATGAGTATATTCTATTTGCTACTGTATTTAATGCAAATCCAGATAAGTATCAATAACATCATGTGATATATAAAACCAATTTCACTTATCCACCTAAATTTAACATATGAAATCAAAATTAAAATTTGATTGAAGCAAACCAATTTATCTACTTGATCAAATTAACCAGGCAAATCAGCGTTGTGTTTATGTTTGTTTCAATTACACAAACTGAACTATCCACTTTTATATGATGTATCAGCCATCACTCACAATTAGAGAGCATAGTCATACACAGCAAATTAAATTTAAAAACAAAAAAAATGAGAGCTTTTTAGGTGTCTTCTTTCAGGAAACCATGTACTCTAGTTGCATAGTAAAAAATATCTGAATGTACTACAAGTTTTGAGCTTTTAAATTTCACATGAATCTGAGATCTTTATCTGTTACTTTTTAAGATTTATGTACAGTAGCCAGAGTGGTTCCTTGTGACTAATTAATCATGATTAGTATATTTACATAGAAAACAGTTTGGAAAGAAAAATGTTCAATCTACTACAACTAACTGTTAAGCATTAACAATTGAGTGGTTATCTCAGTTCAACATTTAGGGGCTTTTCTATTGCTTTTTGAAAGCTGAAAAGTTATTTAACAATTTATCTAGTATTTTCATCAAAATACAAGCTGCACGGGTACCTTCCTACATTTCCTCAGTCCTTTTTTCTAGTTATGCTTATTTAATTTTTACATGATTATAGTTATACCATCACATAATTTCCTATCAGGCTTTTTGCAGTTTTATTATCTCACATGAATTTCTGTACTGCCGCCTAATTTTGCTAAACATCACTGCGTAATGTTCCTTTAAGTAGATATGCCGAGATTTGCTTTCCCTGAATACTCATCAAAACAGAGCTGTTTGTTTTGTTCCTTTGAACACTGCAATAAAAAATAGCTTTGTGCATAAGTCTCTCAGCTCCTAAGACACAGCGCAAATTCACAAAAGTAAGATGACTGGGTCAAATCCATGTAAACAATTTATGGCATTGGATTTATATTTATAAATTGCTTCTAAAGTTTTTTCTCTGCCTTTCAACGATTTTTTTTCAATTTGATTCCACAAAATGTTTACCCTATACCCAATACATCTAGACACAAAACGCAGAGATTCAAAATGTGCCAAGATTTGAAAAGATTTGAAATCTGCAAATTTTTCAATGTAGCCTTTCCATAGATACACAACAGAGAAATGACTTTGACTTCAAAATGTTCATTAAAAAGTATTTAGAACAAAAAAAAGAGAAAATTTATTGTTTCAAAGAACAATTGCTTCAAAACTAAAGCTCTGCTCTTTGGGGCTAATAAGAAGACGCCAGGGTCGCAGGACATGGGGGGCACTGCTCTGTGCTCTTCCCTTCTTTCCATTTCATATAATATTTCATTCCATTGCTTGATGCATTCAATGCGTTGCAGAAAGATAACAGAGAAAACCCACCCTTGGCGAGGAAGATAGTGTTTATCTTAGTACGTGACTTCTGCAAAACCGTTGGCTATACTAAATGAAACCTTTTACTAAGTTATTAATTAGTTCACCAAACTAGGATAATTATTTTAGCACCTGGAAAATGCCAGGACATTTACATTTGAAGATACTTCACTTCTCGCTAACCCTGCACTACTCGGATATGCTCTCATTTTATAAAATTACCTAGGAACCTATTTTGCCTTATCATGGCTCCATTAACAGAGAACATTTGTATACTTAAGGTAGCTGGCCTAGGGCAGTCACATTAACATCACAGCTCCGGTCCTTTGCCTGCGCTACAGTCTCAGGACAGAGTAACTCAGAAGTTATCAAAGCAACAAAGCAGATTCTTTTGTTCATTTATATCTCAGGTGTTCTTAAAATCAAAGCTTTTGAAAGATGTTTATACCCAATTAAACTGTAGCACCACACTTGAAACTTTATATTATGTGTCTGCTTTAAAAAATAAAAATCAATTGCTGCTGTGTGTTCCCTTTAGCCTGTATCATTGGTCACGCTAGATGACTGTGTAAGCTAGACAGGGCAGACATGATCTACTGCTTTTGGGGTCGTTTCTGTCAACTACAAGAGTGTGACTATCTTAAATATCAACTCTATTGGCAGGCTGACCATTTCTGGAAATTCTGATCTCGTGTTCCCTGTTGCCACAATCATTTTCACGGAGTTCACAGCAGTTCCTAGGTCTACATCACAATGCAATATATCTTCTTGTAAGGACCTTAACAAGCGTGTTGACCTCATCGTCACATTTGGGAGTGTGTGATGCCAAGGTGACTGAGTCCTCAGTCCACGATGCTCTTTCTGCCTAAGGGCAGCGAGCGAGGAAACTTTACCATGGAACACTGTTCCAGCCCTTAGAATAATGCAAAGCAGCTTGTTGAAAGGAACAAAAGCTTCTGATGAAACTGAGGTTTAACTTCCCAAAGGAGAAGTACTCAGGATCCAAGGCCAGGGTTTCAGCCTCACAAAACAAGAATGTCAAGTGAAATGGAACCATTTTAATAAGGGAGAGGGGTGTGTGCTTTGCTGTGGCTCCAAGCTGCCTGCACACCAGGCTCATCTCACTGTGAGTTGATGAGGTTGACTGGCGCGGTCACAGTAATGAGAATTCTTATATGGAAATGGTGCTGTCAGGCTCCCAACTGCAGCACGCAACACTGAAATTATTTATCGAGGACGTTTTCTCACTGCCGTGCCACTCTTCCGTCTGCAGTGGATGTAGGAAGAAAATGAAAGCACTAGACAGCAATGCTAGACGTGATTGTACTTAGTAGATATTTTCCCATTTATGTTCAATCACTCTTAAAGAAACAATGTCTTTCTACAGGCCTTTACAAAGCCCTCTTAATTCACCCCAATGTGGTTCTTTATTTAGTCACCTCATGTCTCTTCACAGTAGGTGGCATCTACTTTCATAATTGCCCACCCAGGGGAAGGGTTAAAGGAAGCTAAACTAAGGGAATTGTGTGGAGACAGATCCGGATCTCAGAGCTAAAGTTCCACATCAGAAAGACTTTAGCTCCACACAGAAAATAATACACATTGGCCTCGTTTTCCTATCTTCAGATATTTGCTCCATGTATAAACAAACAAAACTTACATTTGATTAAGCAGTATCACAAAACACGATAACTCTATTGTTAACCCATTGGACCCAGATTAGTTCAGACCTGACCAAAGCACTTCACAGACAAGAATTTTCTTAATACATGGTAGTGTCTACCTTGATGTACTTTTCTTTTAAACACTAAACTACTTTTAATTAATCATCTTCACATGTCCTGGGTGGAAGACAATGCACTCACTTGTAGTTAAGAATCTATGGCAGGGAGCGCTAAGTAGGATTCCCGACATCACTTGAATTAGAACTGAAACTGAGATTTGAGTCATACCTAGTCCTATCTTATATCCATTTAGTCTAATAATCAGTCCTGTATAGTACAGTGAAGGAGCCAGTGTGGTTTCTACTGTTCATGCAAAGCCAACCTTCAGTTGCTAACACCACCAGGTCATTGTTCCCTCTTGGTCATTTCTACCATCTCTTCTCATGACTGGTCCCAGTCATGGGATGACCTCAACAGTCTTCTCTTTGTTACAACAGGAACCTGAATTCTCGACCCTTTATCTGTTCTGCTTTGTTAATCTCACCTGGGAAAATTTACCTTTTACTTTTTCTTCTCTCGTTCCTGAGCTGCCTAATGTTATCAGACAAACCTAAATTTGCAGAAGGCCTCTGTCAGATAAATTACTGCATTATGTCTTACCTCAGCCCCAGAGACTGTGCTGCCACCCCACCTATTTCTGAGCCCCTGACATAGTTTCCTAGCCACTTTCCTAATCCTTGCTTCTTACCTCAGCCTGCACCCTGAATCCTTTCTCCACAGAAGCAGGAATGGCAGCACAGTTAAGTACAAAGTGTCAAAGGCTTGCAAAGAACAAGGAGTTAGGCAGTTTGTGAGGTGGGAAAATTGCTCAACCTCATACATTACTCATTGTTGCAGTTTCCTTGTCTATAAAATAGGAAAAAATATCAATGTCTGCCCCAAAGAGCTAAGACTTTTAGTGCAGCATCTGACACAAAAATAAGTGCTGGCTCCTAAAAACGGTTCTGATAAGTGCTACCATCTTCTGCTTCCTGAGAAGGTTGAAGCCATTCGATTTCATTTGTCTCATCTCTTTCTACTTCAAAGTTTCTTTGAATCTACCCAAACTTTTTCATTCTCTTTTGTTTCAGAGAGAATTCAATGATTTCATGTCTTTCTTAATGGTACTCTTCTCTACCTATGATTTTAAATCCACTCACCACTAAATCCCAAAGACCTTCCCTTGTCAGTCCCTTTCTCCATTGATTTAATTTCCCAGACTAAAGGCTTTCATGTGGCAGCTCTTAACTCCGGGTGAAAACACCAGCACTGGGGCTCTAGCTATAAAGATTTTGATCTCACTGGACTGGGTTTGGGTCCAAGGTTGAAAATTATCCAGGTCATCCTTCTGAGCAGCCAGATTTAAAACACATGATTTAATGCCCTTCCAGAAAGGAATGAGATGTGGGTCATCATATTATTAACCATCAGGGGATTTTTTTAAATCTTCTTTTTAGTAAGTGCTAAAAGTTGCACACCATCAATTATACATAGCCTTCTCCTGCTTGGAAAAAATAAAAAATAAAAGAACTCCCAAAACCTCCCCCAGTGCCTTCAAAATAAATCTCATTACTAGGTATACATTCAGAGGAATGAAAATCAGTACACCAAAGAGCTGTCTACACTGTATACACTCTCATAGTTGGTACCACACTATTTACAATACCCAAGATGAGGAAATAACCTCAGTTTCTATTGCTGGATCAAGAGATGAAGAAAACATGGCATAGAGGCACAATGGAAAACTTTCCAACAATAAAAGACAAGGAAATCTTGTCATTTGCAACTACACGATCAACTTGAAAACCACAAGGTTAAGTGAATTAAACCTGGCATAGAAAGACAAATTCCACACAGTATATGTGGAATCTAAAAAAGTTATTTCATAGAAGTCAGAGTCAGGCCAGGTATAACTGTAATTTCAGCTTTGCTGGAGGCCAAGGCAGGAAGATCTTGAGTTCAAGGGCATCCTGGGCAATTAAGAGAGATATTTATTGTCTTTTAAAAAAAAGAAAAAGAAAAGAGAAAAACAAGAAAGAAAAATGGTAGCTATGAAAAGCTGATTTGGCTGGATGGGTATGAACAGGGACAGATATTAGCCAAGAATAGCATATTTTAGAGAGGAGAAATAGTACCAGAGATGATGCTGTACAACAAACTGGCTACAGTTAACAATATAGTCTATTCTTCAAAATTCTAAGATAATATATGTAAACTTTTCGCACCGTAAAAACTATGTAACTGTAAATAACAATTAATTATATTGTCATTCTCATATATACTTCAAAATATCATGTTATACACAACGTACACTTCATTTTTGTCTGCCAATTTAAGAAAACGAAAAATAACTTTAAAACAAAGTCTAATCATTTATTTGAGCTTTATAAGTGACTTCCACCTCCTTTTCCAGCCTTATTTGTACAGATTGCTTGAGCTCCTGCCATGTATCAAACTCATTGCTTTATAGAGATCTCTTTACCTGGTGAACAATGTAGCATAAGGTTCTTCCACTTCAGCTCCTGTAGTTGATCCTGCTAAAGGTCAAAACTCACCTGTTACTCTTCACTGGGAAGTGCATTTTCCTGCACCCCGGAGTAAAATACAATGAGTGTAAAAGAGGAAAAGCTAAAGAAAAGATGTCTTACCAAACCGGGAGCCTTTGATGTAAAGTGAAGTCGATTACTGGCCTGAGAGGATTGCTACAGAGTATCAGATTTTCTGCTAGAGAAAGGTTGTGCTGCATAGAAAAGAATTCTAAGAGACCTTGTCAAAGGTGTGTCCCCAAAACACCAGCGTCCCTGCACTTCCCCTTGTTTGCCCATGGATAGCCAATGAGTCCTGAGCTTCTTGCACCCCAGCAGCAACAAAAAGGTTTAGGGCAGGAAAAGTAGGTGCCCTTATATGACCGTAAGAGGGGCCATGGACTGGGGTCTCTTGTGGGTGAGCCAGACCCTGCAGTCCCAGAACCGTGTGTCTAAAAGGATCTGAGATGGACACACTCATCATCTTTGTATACAGAAGCGGATCTTGCCATTTGCAACAGCATGGATGAACTTAGAGGATATTATGCTTACGATATAAGGGAGGCCTGGAAAGAAAAATACTATATAATCTCACATGTAGAATCATAAAAACTTGAATATAGAGAAGAAGCAAAGTAGAATGGTGGTTATGGGGCAGATCAGAGAAATTAACCAAAAGATACAAACTTGCAATTATGTATGATGAAGAAACCTAGAGACCTAATATCCAATATATGGACTATAGTTAAAAATATTGCACAATAGAAATTTGCTACAAAGTGAGATTTCATGTGTTCTTAACACAAAGCAAAAAAAGAAAAGAGCTAACTATGCGAGGAGTTGGCTTTTTTCATGTGCTTGACTGTAGGAGTTATTACACAGCCCACATGTATGACAAAATTTTGTTGTGCATCCTAATTATATAGAGTTAAACATAAAGAACAAAACCCAGTAATATTGGAAAAAATCTAGATAATAGTAATATAAACTAGTTAATAATAAAAAACAATAAAATTATTTTTTAAAAAGAGGTGCCTGGGACATCTATTTTCTGTTATGGATCTACCAGATATATTCATTCTTCCACTGATGGACTTGGCCATTATGTACAACTCTGGTATATGCCCCCGTGCACATCCCCTGGGGTTCCTACCTGCTACAGGTTCATCAGTAACATTCTGAGATACTTACAAAGTAAAGCTACTGGGTCATAAGATACGTTACCAGTCTAACCAGGTAACCTCAAATTATTGTCCTAAGTCTGTACCATTTACTCTTTAAAAGAAGCTAGTAGTTAGTGAAAATTCCTTTTGTTTCAAATCTCAGCCACATTTGGTATTATCTGATGTTTTACTTTTAATAAGAACTATTTTATTTTCAATAATACAATAGAATAAAATTATATAGATGCTATCCCCCTGAGGTTTTAATTTATATTGTTGTGACTAGTAATGTGATTGAACATATTAGATTTTGGAGCCATTTTGTTTCCTCTCCCAGGAAGTACTGAAGGAACTATGTTGCCTGTTTTTATTAGAATGCTGTGGATATTTTCTTATTGACATGGAAGAGTTCTTTAAAAATTACTTCATAGCTACATATCTTTCAAATATTACTTACAGCTTGAAGCTTAGCTTATTAATCTACTGGTGACGTTCCAGCACAGTGACTCCTAAGAATGTGTGAGCCTCTGCACTCCAGGATTTGGGCTTTCTTGTTGCGACTGTTGATTTTAGGAAATCCTTGTTTTAAACTCACAAGAATATTCTTCCATAATATCTCACAAGAATTGTACAGGATTGCTTTTTTGCATTTAAATTGCTGGAATTAATCCTTTTTGTGTGTGGCTATGTGTGTCAGTATGTCTGATGTGAAATGAATAGTTTTAATATGCAAAATCGTTTGTCTCAGGAGAGCTTGATGGATAGTTTCTCCTCTCCTCTCTGTTCTATAGCACCCTTCTGTCGTGAACCCCAATTTCCCCAGTTCTATTTCATCTCAGTGCCTTGGAGCCAGGCTCACAACGCTTTATTACAAACATAATAATCTTGATATCCTGTACAGTGAGCACGTTCACCCTGCTTTCTCCCTTTGTGTAAGGGGGATATTAAAGCTATTCCCAACCTTAGCTCTTCTATATTGCAATCTAAAATTAGCTTGCAAATTTATACAAAACACTTTGTTGGAGTTTATTTTATAATCTTAAATTTGCAAAATTTTACTTCTTCACTATGTATAGCAAGATGTTTTGAAACATATACATTGTTGAATGATTAAATCTGGCTTGTCTGGATTTGACCAAACTTGCTTTAAATCTATAGGTCACTGGGGAAATTTAGTACCTTTTTAATATTGTCTTCTTAACCCAAAAAAAGAAAGATGTCTTCTTTTATTAATTTTTTCAATTAATTTGAATAATTATTTTGATAAAGGGATCTCACATGTCAGACTTACCCTCCCTAGATATATTACATTCATTATGATCAGAGAAATGCTATTTTTCTACATTTGTGTAGAAATGGAATTGGTATTTTCATATCAGTCTTGTATTCAACAATTTTTATGACTAGTCTCATTAATTCTGAAAACTCACTAGCAATTTGGGAGTTTTCACTTCTAAAACTGTTATCATTTGTAGAGAGAGAATGTTCTTTTTCTTCTTGGTATCTTTTATTTCTTTACATTTTCATTCCGCCCTTTGTAGGGCATCTACTATAGAGGATGATAGCAGTGACACTATAGTGACAGTAGGCATCAAACCTTGCCACCAATTTCAGAACAGTTTTCACATTTCACCATTAAGCACGATGTGGATTTTAGTTTTTCGTTCTTATCTGGTCTGTTCTTGTAAATACTCTTTATCAAGTAAAAAAGTTCCTTTCTAATTCTAATTTGCTGAGTTTTAATTATGAATATTATACATTTATTGTTATCTGTATTAAGCCCAGCAAATGATTTTTCTCTGTTAATTTAGTTAGCAAAGTGATCAATTATCTTAATTGGTTTTCAAGTCCTAACACAATTCTACATTTCTGAGAAAAATCCAGCTTGGTCATATGTTGTTCATTCATTGCCCGATTCCATGTGCTAATATTTTATTTATAATCATTACATCGAGTTCGTAAATGATCTTGGACTGTGAATTCTGTTTCACACTCCCTTATCAAGTTTTGTAATAAGTGTCATTCATTATGTGGTTGGGTGTGTAGCTCGGGGTGAAATGCTTGCCTCACACGCATGAGGCTCAGGGTGATCCACCCACTGAAGGGAGAGGCAGAGGAATTAACTTTTCTGTTAATGCTCACTTAGAATGCTTTGTTAAACCCAAGAAAGAGGCTTGTGGGAGGACTTCACTACTCAATTTTTTGAGGTCATAATATTTATTTTGTCAGCTTTACATACCTGTGTGTGTGTGTGTGTGTGTGTGTGTGTGTGTATAATACAACATGTTGTACATTTCTAAAAAACTATCCACTTCACATGAAGTTTCAAATATATTAACGAGACATTACTCATGATATTTTCTTATATTTTGTGTTTGTAGAAATTTTGTAGAAAATGCAATGCATCCCCTTTGTAATCCTGCTGCTGACTCACTTTGTCTTACTTGATGAATATCACCTGTTCTTTTTTAAAATTAGTATTTTAAAGCAAAAATGTTTGGTTTTTACATTGATTTTTCTTCTCATTTGTATTTATAAGTGTTTTTTAAACTTTGTGCTCATATATAAAATATCTATTATTTTTATTTTATTTTGCTTTATTTTATTATACTAAATTCTTGAGATTCATGCATTGCACACTAATATCTTGCTTTTTACTTTTCTAAATAAATTTAATGATATAAATTTACCTTTAGATACTGCTTTAACATTAAACTACAAGTGTTATTATGTAACATTTGCAGCACTTGATAAAAAACATTTTCTAGTAGCCATAATAATTTTTGACCTATGAGTTACCTAGAATAACTTTATTATTGTTTGGCTTTTAAATATAGAGATTTTTCCACTGGCTCTTAAAGCTAATCTATGGCTTACTTCTACACTGATCTAAAACCTTACCATCACAATATCACTCCTCTTAAATTCATTGCAATTTCTTTTAGTCCAGTATATATCCAGTTTTTGTTTTCTCTGGGCTAAATTAGATTTGATCCTGACAGAAGTACGTCTGGAATGGTAACAGCTTGATGAATTATGCCCCACAGTATATAACATCTCTAACAATCACAGAATGAACAACTCATGTTTCAGCACTGTGACATTGCTAGAATCAGAAAGAAGTTATTTAGCATAAATTATTAATCTGCTTCATAAACAAACCCACATTTCTGTCCCCATAATATTGCTTTAGGGTACAAGCTCCTAAAGTTAGCTTCTTCTTCATATATATATATATATATATATATATATATATATATATATATATGTATTTTTTTTTTGAGGAATAGGAGAGGAGAGGAACAGTTTGGGTATTTGAAAAGTCCTTGATTTGGGTCTTTCTGCATTCCTGCTACTTGATTTCCACACCCTTCTTCAGATTTGTTTCATGGATCACGGGCCAAATCTGGCTCTTGTTTCTGAATCACCTGCTACCTTCTGACATAACTCCTAGGTTTCCATCCCTTGCATCACACTGTAGGCTATAACAGTGCACTGGGAAAACTGATGGTCCTCACACCTGTGAGGTGTCGTCATTCACATAGCTCAGGTTCACTTGTAGATTTCCAATCTGATTCTCCTAACAGTGACCTGTGAATTTACTTAAACTCCACTTTCTAAAAGCCAGTCAGTATAAGTAAGTGCGTTTTGTTTACAGGCAAATAAATAAATAAATAGAATTTAAGAAAAATAAAAGCCAGGGAAACGGTATCAAAAAGTCACACACAATGGATTAAGAATTGGGAAGGAGAAAGTGTGAAAAGGGTTAGTGGGCTTTAAGCTAAGATAAGGATAGCTTAATGGGGCTGTCCCTACATCTACGGGGAGAAGGCACTTGGATGATTTGAGGAATCCTAAGCATTGCAGCTGCTAGCGAAAGCACTGGTTTCTTTCTGTCAGCACCTGGAAACAAGAGAGCCATGGCTGAGAACACAGCTGCTTGGGCCTCAGTTTCACATCCTGTTTGCTCCATCTGTTCCTCAGCACTACTCCAACTCTATCACGTCTTCAAAGCAACACGTGTTACAATTAATCACAGTGCATAAAAACGTCCTGCTCCTCTATCTTTTCATAGTGAGGCAGAAAGGACTTTACCGAGTTTGCTTACACAATCATGTGAAAAATCTTTTATGATACTTAACATCTTACACTTCTTTGCTAAAATTCTCAAGTCAATGTTTACTGCATGAGCAAGCAACATACTGATCTGACGGCTTCTCTCCTCTCCTGGCATCATACCACGTGCTTTGAGGAGATTCCCCTATTTGAGTGGCAAGGACATCCCCGTTACTAAGGTGGGGTTCTACCGCTGACACAAGCACAGCACCTCCAGGGCTGGAAGCCCCATGTGAGCTCAGCCAAGGGGCTGCGTTGTCTCCAGGTGAAAACATCCATGTGCTGTGACTTCTCACCTCCAACGTGTTTCTCTCCCTTTGCAGGACACAGGGACACCCCGTCAGCTACAATAACACTCCTTTTCCTCTCAAAATGCCCTACCCTCTCTCTCTGCTAAGGGGGTGGGCAGTTAGAATACATTACTGTTGCAGGTACAGTTCCGAACAGCGAAATCCTGAAGTGTGACAGAACTTCATGTCCTATTATGTATGAGACCTGGATCTGCAGCAGCTCCCCCTATTCGAGGTCACCCTTCTAGGCACAAAAATGCAGCCTCCTTTCTGGTCTCTCCTCTTCTTCAACTTCAGGTCTCTTCTTGCCCACTAACCAGACTCTATGTCCCTCAATAACCGCTTTTGTCCCTCAGCAAATTTCTCAGCATCTTGCCTACAGATTTGTTCTTTTGCTTTTATTGTTTCCAAGGGCAATGGGTTGAAAGAGGGGTTCAATATGTGCATACACATTTAGGTTAGAAAACTGGGAGGAGTAGCATTTATTTGCTGCAATGGCTTACTAAGGTCTTAACTCCTGCCCAGCTCCACAGCATTAGGCTCAGCCTGGTTTTCGCAATGAGAAGAAAGCTAATGGGAGCACTGTGATTATCTAAGGGAAGGGACCAGGGATGATCTTCAGCTGGGAGGGGCAATGTTGAACAAACGCTGAAGGTTAAAGAAAAAGCTGTGATGACATCCAATTTTCACTAGCTTCAGGGGGAGGGGAACCGAGCATCTACTCCATGCACCATGATAATCAGCCTGTACGCTGATTACCGTGTGTATGGACTTCGTGTTTCATTAAAAGAAATAACTGGAAGTTCTTATCCATGCTTATTGCTTCCTTTATTGCAAGATATTTTTACTTTCAAGCCACAGATTAGGGTTGGCATTGTGTAAGTTTACTGGTAAGAAGGCGCTGGAAGACAGTGAAAGCAAGTTGTAGAGATGTCTGTCTTCTCCACTTGATCATCCAGAAAACACAGGGCTTAAAGTTCACACAAGTTTCTCAAAACACATTGACCAAGGTGCTCGAAAACATCCATGTGACTGGTTGGTGCATCTTCAGCTAAGTATCAAGTATATGTAATTGCCTTTGCTCTTTGGGGAAAAAAATCAGGTGTGTTATTGAGAATTTACTAACATGGGGAGAGGGTCCAGATAAAATGGAGCACAAATCAGTGGAGTATTTTGTATAAAGGCCCAGTCATCCCATTTTTTTAAATAAGGTTATAAAAGTGCACATAGGGCTGGAGAAAAGTCTCAGCAGTTAAATTGCTTGCCTAGCAAGCACTAAGACAAGAGCTAAGTACCTGACTTCAGTTCCCCAGCACCACATAAACTGGGCATGGTAGCACACACGCCTATAATCCCAGCACTCAGGAGGCCGAGACTGGAGGGCTGCCATGAACCCAAGGCCAGCATAGGCTCCCTAGTGAGTTCAGTCAGGACCAGCCTGGGCTACAGAGCTAGACCCTGTCTCAAAAAAAAAAAAAAAAGTGCATGCAAGATTAAATTATTATTTCTGAGAACTCCCAGGCATTGATTTGGTCCTGAAATGTGATCTACATGTCTCTATGGAGTTCTATTCTTCAAAAAGAGATTTTTGTTCCATAGAAATTCCAGTAAATTTTGTCTGTGTTTCCACGAATTTATTCATTAAGATACTAAGACTTTCCCCTAGGAAGACATAGTGGGTTTGGTAAGTGCTCATCAGCAGCTGCTGTTGTCCCAGTAGCTTCTGTGACAGCCCCATTCTCCTACTCCTATTGTTGGCTGCCATCACTATGTGTGTAGAGGAAGCCCATATTGTAGGCCTGTAGCAAGAGGTAGTTACAAAAAAAATACTTCTCTAGAAGAAAGAGTCTGGCGAGTGGTTCAAATAATCAATAAATTCAAACACTGAGTTTATTTCTCTACTCCAAGAAAAAAATCAAATCTGGCTAACCATGGGAGTAGCAGCTCTAAAATAACAGGCTTTTAGCCTTTTTAAAATTTTTTAAAAATTAGAGTTGTCATGTGTCTTTAATTTTTCTTACTTTGAATTTTTCAAGCTTTTCATAACTATACTGATTTGTCGAATCTGCATCAGCTCCAGGTTAGGGTGCCTAACTAAAATGTGAATAATAATAAATAAATCATTAAATAAACTTATACAACTAAATTCTTCAGTATTTTCCATTTTCCTTAGCCTTCTGGAATTTTTCTTATATAGACATGTCAGCCTCCTCCTTCCTACCACACCTAAATATTTTCCATCTATGAGTCCTTTCATGAAAATCTCTCAGCTAAAGAGGAGTCCAGGGCTGGAGGAACAGCACAGCAGTTAAAGCAATTTCCAAGCAAGCAAAAGAACCTAGGTTCAATTCCCCTGCACCACATAAGCCAGAAATAGTGGCACATGTCTGTAATCCTAGCACCTGAGAGGCCAAGGCAGGAAGATTGTGATGAGTTCAGACCAGCCTAGAATGCTTCTGTCTCAAAAAAGAAAAAAAAAGAAACAAAGAAAGAAAGGAAAGAAGAGTTCATCCTATTATACCAAATCTTAGCCTTCCTTAAATAGGCTATTTTGAGACAAAATCACCTTTACCACCAAACCCATTATCAGATATCAATATCCATCATCAGATATCAATATCCAAACTTTACACAGAAGTGATCACCTGAGTTTCACAACATTCACTTTCAGCACTGTATAGTCTCCTTTGCCCATTGTTTTGATTTCTATAGTTTCAATCAACTGTGGTTCAAAACATGTAGGATAAAATTTCAGAAATAAACACAAGTTTTAATGTATAGTATTCTGAGCACCACAATGAAGCCATGCCCCAACCTGTTCTGTTCTGCCAGGAGTATACATCTGCCTTTGTCCAACCTATTCACACTGAATATGCAGCCTGTCCATTAGCCACTGTGTGGCCATGTTGAATATCAGATTATCTATTACATTAATGCAGTGCTCATATTAAAGTAACCCTTATTTTACTCAATAATGGCTCCAAATTGCAAGAGTAGTGACTTACCAAAAACAAGCCAAGGCCTGTCTCCATTAAGTGAAAAGGTACAAGTTCATAAGTCAAAGAAAGAAAACTGTTTGCTAAGGTAGCTAAGGTCTAAGAATTAGCTCTCTATCTAGAAAGTTCTGAAGACAAAATAAACCAATGCTAGTCTTCTTGTCAAACTGCAAAAGTTACAGCCACAGTGTACTAACTTCTTAGTTAAGATGGAAAATACAAATTTGTGTATATATGTATGGAAAAAGCACACTGTATACAAGGCTTGGTACTATCTAAATTTTCAAGTATCTACTGGTGGTCTTTGAGTTTATCACCAAATCTTCTTTGAAAGAAGACTTTACTAAAGCATATTTCATATATTAAATATAAGACAAAGAATATTTTGCCTTTTTACTTAGGATATTATCTTTAATAATATAGCTATATGTTCAGCTTCTGATATTAAACACTGATAAGGGAGCAGAAATTCAAAAAGAGGGATTGTAATAACAAAAGATATGACTCATGAAGGTATTTTTCATAGTCTGGTGGCTTTGAAAACAAATCTAACTCATATCTATATTGTAAAAGACCCATTATTTCCACAGACATTTTTTAACTTGTTTAATACATATTATACATCTGTCAAAACACTTCACATACCAACCAAGAATCAAGGTGAACTGGAGAGGAGGAATAGAACTACAATACAGATCCCCAAGAAGTTTGGAGTCTAGAAGGAAAAAAGTCATATATCTACAACAAATTATTGAGCAAGACAGAACAATACCATCAATTTCATGACATCTGTCAATTTAACTTGCCTCTTTATATCACAGTGGCCCTAAAACATAGGGGTAGTTGGTAAATACTGGCGAATCAGTAAAAACCCTAGCAACAAGAGCCACGCTGGACGAACCCAAGCCATCAGTGAGTGAACCCAGCAAATGGTATCTGTAAAAGCTGACAAGGTAAAGAAACACTTGAGCTGGCCCTTGAAGGAAAATGTCTCCAGCCTACAAAAGTAGAAATATCGAAAGGAGCTTCCAACATGAAAAGGAGACAAACACAGGTGTGCAGCATGTCACAGAAATACTCTAAATGAGACTGCGACCTTCTCTGACAAGTATGGAAGCTCAGGATATACTTGGCCATCAGAGACGGCCGAGATACACAGCTAGTAAGTCACAGCCAAAGCCTTGTGTGGTACTATTAAAATATTTTAAATGGTTGAGTGATGACATGATTTGTATCCCTACTATGATTTTCTCATGATTAATTAATAAGGTTAAGTTTAGAACGAATAAATTTTAGAGTTGTTTCTCAACCATATCATGTCTTCTCATCATCTTAGAGGAGTATTTTATATCTCAAAGTATTTTTCAGTCTTGTATTAAATATGCTTTACTTTTATAGGTTACTATCGATTCATTCTTAATAAATTTTGCCTAATTTTTCCAAATACATATGCAAACTAAAAATACTAAACTCATGAAAATTTACCCAAAGAATCTTTAAAACTTCAGCTCAATGCTAACATTAACGTTTATGTGGCATTATTGCAGAATAGCATCTAACCTGATCTAACTGCTTAACCAAAAGTGTATTCATTAGCTCTTCCAAATATAAAAGCTTTAACCTCACTGAAATCTGTAATACTATGTGTTTTGGTTCTCAACTTTTCTTTTATATTTTTTCCCTTTCTGACTTTGTTTTATTTGAAATCCTTGAGACAAATAAAAACTGAATTTGCTAGTGTGGTCTGTCTTCCAAATATTCTTGAACTGTGGTATCCCTAAGTCCCTGATCTCAGAAACTTGCCCGTCTCTTCTCTAGCAATGATTTGAACAGAAGCACAGGTGACAAATTCTGAACCCAGCCCAAGCTACAGTATCAACAGAGTCACCTGTGGTTGGCAACAGAAGAATTAACTGACATATTTAATACTCACGTGATCCAAAAAGCAGAGAAAGGTGGAGAGTACTTAGCCTACAGTGTAAACCAATTAGAGTAGAAAAATTGTGATGAGCTTTCTATGGAAGTATCTCTAGCTTCATCTTTTCTGTACTACAGAGCAGACAGAGAAAGAATAAAGTATAGAAGTTAATGGAAAGTAACTTTAACCTCAAAGAAAGAATTATCTCAGCAAAGACACTAAAAATGAAACAGCATGCTTCACAGAGGACAGAGGCAGCCATTTGTAGTGTATTTAATTCTCATCTCTTCTAAAAGGAAGATACTGAAAACTGAATACCAATTTATTTTCCAGACAGAGATACGTTTGAGAGCGAACAGATAGTAGCCATGGACAAGAGGATACGAGTCAAATTATTTAGCTTTGTTTTAGACAAACAGTTGTGTGGACTTGTCATATGGAGAACAGGGAAAGACTGAGCCAAGCAGGAAAAAGAAGACAAGTACACACTAAGCCCATGAGAATGCTGGGAAACTGGGAAAATTCATAACCTTCTCAGCTCCTTCCTGTACCTACTCTGATAGGGTGAAATGTAAAGACCTGCATCAAACAGTATCTGTAGGAATTATCCTAAATATGAGCAAAATAGTAAAGTTTAGAAAGACCCATCTAGGAAAATGTCCATGTCAGTGACTTTGTCCCCAAAGCCAGGGTAAGAGTTCTATGGAGCATACCACAAAAAGAGAACAGGACCAAACCAACCTCAAAGGACTGAAGACTGAGTGATGACTTAGCAGAGGACAGGACCAGCAAAAGAGCCCTCCCCCACGCTTCAGGCCCCTTCAAAAGAATGGAAAAAGACCCAGAAAAGTGGGGAGCAGGAGGACTAAGAATAGCCCGGGTTATGTCATGCAGCCTGGAATTATCTAATGCAAATGTCTCTTATTCTTAATGTCAATGAAAATATAATTACAAAAATTATTTTTAGTATTACAATATGGTTGCAATTTGTAAAGTATTTTTAAAACAGTCATTAAAAATAATCTCCATGAAACTGAAAAATTGAAAACAAAAAAAAATTTATTTACTAACTTCACTTCTTGTTCCCTTCTTACACTTTACTTCAGTGTTGAATGGTATCTCAGTTTTTTGCCCTGTGACTACTTAGCTCAAGTGAATAGCATTTGCATGACCCTTGCAACTGGTCGTGATCCACGCATGTAGCCTATGTCAGCCAGAATTAACAAGAAAGCTACCATAGCTTTCAACTTGAGTAGAGCAAGACTATTTCTCCAGTTGCTGCCGGCCACAATCAGAGAAATTTGGCAGAGGCCCGTCTGTGAGTAAGGTTACTAGGTAAGGAACCAAGCCCTAGAAACAGCAGCAAGTGAGCTTCATTTTCCCCAGGCAGTGCCTTCCTGTGACTTCCCCTTGGGTGCGATAGCAACTTCCTTGTTGCGCACGCCAATTCGAGATGGGCTATTTTGACTCCGGCATCTTTATGGATCCATGAAGCCGTGGTTGCCAACCTGCATGTTTATTGGAATTACCTGAGAATCCTTAAAATTTGCTGAGGCCTGTGTTCTACCCAAGGACTGTGATTTATTAGCCTTGTATATGGTTGAGGGAGCCAATTAATCTCTCAATATCCCTCTTTCCTGAAAGTTCTTTCTTAAGAATTTATCACTTCCCAAAACCAATGGAGCACTCCGAGACTGCTCTAAGTGACCGAGAATACATGTCCTCACAAGGACTCTCTCCAGCCTCCCCCCCACCCCCCCCCCAACAAAGAAAGGACTTTCTCTCCTACTCTGTGGCCAGATGCGAATTGCTCTCCAGCTGACCTGCCCAGATCCTTGACTGGACCCATACTAAATTTTAGAAGATACAGGCGTAAGAGCTATCCTTACTAAATAAAATGGGAAAGTGAGGAGTGATTCTCAGAGAAGTATAGGAGAAGGTTCCAGTATTTGGCAGTTCCTAGAGGCAAGATGATCTGAGGTGCTGCTTTGCTAATATGTATATAAAAATATTTAATCAGCTCATTAGACTATTCTCTTATTTCTAAAAATGTCTCTTGTTGTAATATTGTAGTTGGCAGTTGCACCAAAGTAGATGTTTTTGCAAACCAACAGATTATCATTTTCATTGTATTTCATTCACTCATTCATGTATATTGCATTTTGCACATAAACTTATATATTCACGAGGAAATCAATCTTTCTCTTACAGATAACTCCATTAAAACATACCACTCTGAAACTAACTTGGACAATGCTCCAAGGATCCAAACAACTGAAAGCACTGCGGAAAGGCACAAGGTGTCAACCATGAGACGAATATTCAATTTAGCAAAACTTCGATCAAAAAGATCAGTACATTTCCCACTGGGGGTTAATGTCTGTCCACAGGAATCCATGCAACAGATTTTAGCCAATCTGCAAGCTTATTATAGACTGAGAGGTAAGAAAAGAAATGAAACCTGTTCAGCCAAAGGGTCTCCACATCCCTTGTCTTTCCGTCATTCACAGGTTGGTTTCGACCCACAATGACCACAGTCCTTCATTTAGCCACAAGGGTTAAAAACATTATCTCAATAATCTGATAACAATGACTAATAACATTCAAAACTTTAGCAGATATATACTTAATCACTTTAAGAAATTATCTATTGCAGCCTGGAACCATCAAAGCACTTGACAATTCCTGAGAAAACTTAATATACAGATTTTCACTTCCTTGTTTTTATTACTTTTTTGCCAAACCCAATTTTGAATTTTAATGTTGTCTTTATGAAATAAGGAGGACTGGATGATGGCAACATCAAGAATCTGAGCAAGGTGATTTATGACTTTAAGATTGCATTTTTTCGAAAACATTACAACCCAGACTCTCTCTCTTCTTAATACGTTTAAGTTACTTATTAACTGAGAAGGAGCAAAGCTCTGTGGCAGATTGGAGCACAGAAGCGACACAACTTTAGGGCAGTAACGAAGATGTCATGCTGGGTGTGGTCCACGGTTTCCAACAGAGGTGCAACGCACGTTTATCCCCAGACAGCCTAACAGGTGCTTACAATAACCCCTACGGACTTAAATCATGCCGCAGGTACTGTCAGTGGCAGTCCTTTTCACTTACTATCCATGGATGAAAATATTCTCATGGCATATCTTTTAAAAGAAAAAAAATCTTTTGTAGCTGCTATTAAATTCTCTAGGTAGCTCCAAATAATGCAAAGTACCTTGTCTCTCTGAAGCTTAAATTCAACTTATCTTCCATGTGAAAGTTGCAGGGGCCTTACTGATTCCTACTTGAACACACTAAATGTTTGTCTCCATTCCAAAATACAGTATCCCTCCTCTACTTAAAGCCCACTGACTGCAGCAAGCTGGCTTGATTCTAATCTGTATTGTGCTGTGCATTTTGACAACTGAGAACTCATTTTGTGATACTAATACCCAGCAAAGTTTTTAGATATCTACATCTTCAAGCATGAGGTTATATCTGTCTGAGGAAATCTTTTTCCCTCCACTACTTTTATTAATATACAAATGTAATACATAGTATTTACAATGAATTTGGGTGTTTTGTACACATATGTTTCATATCAACTTTACAATCCCTTCCCATTTTCTACCTTCCTACCCCCTCCCTATGCCTTCTCCCAACTCTGGCTATCACTTCATATGGTTTCAAAGAATGTCTGTGTTCTGGGTTTTCCAGGTCAGATTGATGTAAAGATAACCTTCTGAGTGTACAAGTATGTACCTTCCAGTATTCAGCTAAGGCATTTGAAATTTAACTTTTTTTTTTCTTCTTTTCCAAATTTACTAGTCTTCTGAACTACACGCTTGTAGTTATTTTCTAATGTGAACTGGTGGGTAAGGCAGGTTTAAGAACAACAACAAAGATATAGCAAAATACAGAAAAAAGAACTTCTGGTAAATATCCCATTAAAGGGATTGGTTTGATTCAGAGAAGAGGTATCAAGAATTAACTACTGCAAACCCATTCGAGGAATTGGAAGCTGAGTTAGAGTGGTGACTTAAGTGAAATGATTTAGGTGCGGAAGATTAATATGTTGAACACTGTATGGTTTCTCTGAGGAAATCTTATTGGGATTTGGAGGCATAATTAACAGTTTCTAAAATATCAAGCTTTATATTCATCATATATCTTATTTTATGTGAAAGCAAAGGATGTCTACTTGCTGATAGAAGCCACGCCCACTGAAAAAAGTATTGGATCATAGTCAGAATTTTAATTGTGGAAAAGAAATGCTTTATACTAATATTCTGAGTTCTTAGCATAACATCTCCACAAAACAGTCTCTCGTTAACTGCTTGTTGATGGATACACAGAGGGGAAAGAGCCCATTCATTGGATGCAAAGACAATGATGTGTAAATTATTCATTTGGAGTGTGCCGCGGATTGGCCAGATAATGACACTGGTAAATTCTATAATGTTTACTCATGGATAAAACTGTAAACACACAAATATGTATTTGCATCGCATTAAATATAAACACTGTGGCTAACTATTTTTATGGAACTCTAATCATTTACAACAGTCACAAATAGGATTCAAGACAGGCATTTGTAGAAGAGACAATTTATTACTGCAACTAATTTTTTACCCCTGAATATTTATCCTTAGCTCTTTAGTCCTGATTAGGTTTGTCTCTTTTGTTCTGTTTCCCTAGATGAACAAGCCACTGTGTTTCTCCCCGCAGCAATGACAGTCCATTATCTTTATGGCTGCCCCTGGGTGATATGAAATTTTACTCTTCATCGGTGTTTCTTAAGTCTAGCAAATTTGCTCACAAAGAAATAAGACCCAGCTACAAAGCATTGTTCCTTTGATAGAGGAGCTCACTTGCTGTTAACATGACTGCATTTACCAAATGACCTGTTGATATCTTTCAAACTCAGAAGAAAAAACCTCCATATTCCTAAATCAATTGGAATATGGAGTTTTTTCATTCCCAATGCTGAAAGCAACGCATATGAAAATGATCTGATCTTTGAGGTAGAATCATAACCACACTCACGGTGAGGCACAAATACACAACAAAGCCAGTTTGTTTCCAGACATCTCCAGGCGGAACTCTGTGCTGCTCCCAAGCAGGCCCGCTATTCCATGCACGGTTTTCTCCCAGATTCCCACCTCACTCTACCCAATGGGGTTCCTCCTTTCTCCTTCCCTGTACCCCAACCCCAGAATCAAAATCCACATGTTATTCTCAGTGATGTGCAATCGAGGTTAAAGGTGGCGAAGTTCCTCGTGCTTGCTGTTCAGGTGGGGTCCACAGCCAGCAGCAGCCAGAAACTTGTTAGAAATGTACTCTCATATTCTGCCTCAGACCTATGGGCAGAATCCACATTTTCACAGCATCACCAGGTCACATTTTTGCACCTTAAAAGTTCTAGAAGCATCGATCTAAACAGCATCTAGCCAACATTCCCATTATAGGAGTAGGAAAACTGAAGTCTGAAGAAGTAAGGTGACATGATCAGAGCACAGACAACGGCAGAGCTGCGGTGAAACCCAGAATCCTGCCTCCCATTTCAGCCTATCTCTCTGTCTTCTGTGTGCCCAACCCTGTTCTGGGCTATTCCACCCCACTGGTATCAGGTAATACTTTCCATTTGCAAATAATACCTGTTTGCAGGCCTGGGCTTCCGGTTATGGTCATGTGCTTCCTGGTTTGCTTCCTAAAGGGCCCCAGAGAGGCTGGGGCTCCCTGGCCTGATTCCAGACACTGACCAGGCCTGGGAGACATGCAACTGGATTGAGAATCCCTGTGGGAGTGCCTCCTCCCAGGAGGTACAAAAGAGGGCGGTATGGAATGTGTAAATCAAGGGGCTAGAGTGACTTAACTTTGTGGGTTTCTCCCATCACTCCCAGCCCTCAGGTCCCATGATGCCTGCAACTTTGGAGATTTTGTTCTTGTTCTCTTCTTTTCTTTAATGCTGTCAGGAATGAGAGTAAGTTGTGGACTGATAATCTAAACCACAGAAGGATTGTGTGCCTGATAGTTTGGGAAAAGCTCCCAAGACTCCAGAAAAGACAAGACGACAGATAGAAAGACAGACAGAAAGACATGCAGAGAGGCACACACACAGACAGGCACACACCTTTCAAAAGGAATCTGAAAAAAAATCCACTGGTTTTGGCAAAAACATAAAATTATAATCCCTATGAAATGCAATGCCCCAAGAAAAGTAGCTTTATTGTGCTCCAAAAAGATTTCCCAGGGTGCAGACAGATTCTGTTCCTACATGGAGACAGGACAGAAAGAAAAGACGCAGAACAAGGAAGAGACAGGTATCAAGATCAAGCACCTCCTGCGTTATGACTTAGTGTCAGCCCCTTCATCCATCGAACAGGGCACTGCCTGCACAAATCCCTGCATACCTGTTACTATAGTCCCAGGCAACAAAGCACTCAGGAAAATGAACTTCTTAATATATACTTCTATTGTCTCCTGGGGCTGGAGGAATGGCTCAGTGGTTAAAGCACTTGCCTAACAAGTAGTAAGTCAAGCACTAAGCACCAAGTACCCAAGTTCAATTCCCCACATAAGCAACTAGTGGTGGCACATGCCTGTAATCCCAGCACTCAGGAGGCTGAGACAGGAGGATTGCCTTGAGTCTAAGGCCAGCCTGAGCTCCATAGTGAGTTCAGGACCAGCCTGGGCTACACAGCAAGACCCTGTCTCAAAAAATTAATTAATTAATTTTAAAAAATGTATTGTCTACTATGAAGCATGCAAGTTTGAATTTGAGCTCAACTAGGAACATCTAGGCTCAACTGGGAACAAAATTAGTTCAAATTTTAATGTGGACTGAAATAAAACAGAGACTATTTGAGCCTCAAAGCAAAAGGTCCAAGGTTGTGACTGAGAAGCAAAGGGAACGTCACATTGTGACTTCCCAAATGCTCCACGAGGAAACTGCCTTTAAGAAAGCATATACAGATAACATGACATCTGGAAACTGATTACCTTTCATCATCCATGTGCCTGTTCTTTGTTTGGAAAGGCTTCTAGAATAGCCAGGACACAGGTGTCCTATTCTGGAGACTACAAAAACCTCTTTACCCTCTGTTCCTCTCTTCCTGGCTCTGGCCACACTGACATCTTCACGCTCCAATCTGAGGAATTTGACTTCTCTCAATCTGCTCGAAGGTTCCTTTTATGGTGAGATCATCTTCATTCACCCATTTAACCCAGCAGTCCTACACGTGAGCACACACACTCCACATTCCTCATCTTCATTTATTTTCCTACCTAACACACAGCGAGTGTTCAATGAACTAATGTCTGTGGGCTGTAAATTAGCGTGCCAAACTAAGCCAGGAAAGAACTTTCCATATTAAGAGATTTTGGAGGATGGATTTTGTTTCATAAGACGTGGCCGTTTTCTGCCCCTACTGGGTCTCTGTTGCAGTGTGCCAGGAAGTGGTATGGGAAGCATACCAGATCTTTTTGGATCGCGTCCCCGACACGGGGGAATACCAGGACTGGGTCAGCACCTGCCAGCAAGAGACCTTCTGCCTATTTGACATTGGGAGAAACTTCAGCAATTCCCAGGAACACCTGACTCTTCTTCAGCAGGTAAATCTAATCACAGCGTGGAGGTGTAGGACAGTTTCCAAATAGCCCCCATGCCTCAGGCCCCTGTCCCCAATTTGACCTAGTTTCCATGGCATAAGGTTTAGTTCAAAACATACTTAAGGATATCTGATAAGACCAACAGGAATATTATTCCCGCAAAATCATATTTCACAGGCAGGTTGAAATGCAGTTGAAGGGAGAAGGGAATTAAAATAGATGAGTTCTTCAGCTGCCATTATCTCCGGGTAAAATTACTTATCTTTTTTGCAGAGACTAAAACAAAGAAGCCTCCTTGAGAGGTAAGTACCCAAAATAGAGCGCTACGTGCTCTTGACTTTCCAAAGACATAGAACAGAGCAAGACTAAACTATTGTGCATTTTTTTATTTTATGTCAGCCACAAAGATCTATGTCGGTTGACACATTATGCATATATTATACTAAAGATGTGGTGAGTGTAAAGCAAAATGAATAGATCTTGTAGATTGAGATAGGAGTTTGCATCATTTGCAGAAAAATAAAATAATCTATCGCCATGTGATATGTATCCAATGTGTGTTTTCACGTATAAGAAATAGTTTGACTTTTTCGCTCATGGTAAATTATTAGTTACATGAGGAAAATATTTAATGTAATCAGAGAGCAGCCTGAATGTTGAACTCTCATTTGGTATTCTATAAAGTATTAGTATTTCTCAAAGTAAATTGCTGAAGCACTGAGCTAAATCCCCAGCAAGAATTGAATGTCAAATAAGAAAATAAAAATGCAAAAAGGAAGAGGGGGGGAAAGGTGCATTGGATAAAATAATCAAAGAAGAGAAATGGTGCCAGACTCTAAGTGGACAAATTATATACATTTCATAACACTTAGAAATTTGGATCTGAAGTTAATAGTACAAAGAGAAACAAAAATTTGGGCATATGAATTACTGGAAATCCTGTACAGTGCCTTTCATGTTTGTTCCTGTTCTCTTTGCCACCAACTTGGACTAGGATCTTATTAATTTACTCTTGAAAAAATGTCCACTCAGATTTCTTTAGCAGATGTCCCCACCTCCAATCTCCTTGCCCTTTAACTTGCCTAACTACTGCTGGGCTAAAAGGTCTGGAACGAACACACACACACACACACACACACACAGGGGGGGGGGAAGAGGGGGAGAGAGAGGAGGGGAGAGAGAGGGAGAGAGAGGGAGAGAGAGGGAGGGGGAGAGAGAGGGAGAGAGAGGGAGAGCAAGAGAGATTCAACTCCAGCTCAACTCCCTGTTGGGCCACTCTTTCGACAGGAACTTCTCTTACTGGCTTCCGGTGTCTCCTCACTCCTCCTGGTCTCGCATATTGTGAGCACCCTCTGTTACTAACCCCAGGGTACTACACTCTTCTTTGCGCTTATAAGCTCTTTTCCGCAACTTAGTAAATACTCCATTTTAAACTCTTGCTCTAATTGCCCTGCTGAGTAAGTTACCAGTTTCCTCCTAGGACCTTCACTGAGGCACACTTCAAACTCATTAATCAAGTCCTTTCACTTTTGACCTTTCTTACTTGCTTCTCATTACCCATGATTCCACGACTGCCCCACGCCATGTCCTCACTGTCTACAGACTACGCCACTACAACACACTCATTCTGGACTCTGACATGAGGCTTTCTGTTACCTGAAAGACCCTGCCTTCTCCACTCCACTTATCCAAGAAACTCAACTCTCTTTTGAGCTCTTAGTGGACTCATGTCTCTCTGTGATGTCTGAAGAGGCTACGTGAGCCTGCAGTGAGTTCTCTCTTCTTCAAACTCCATACTGTATTTCTCACTTACATTTTTATTTAAAATCCCCTTGCTTCACCCCATTTTCCTGTGTGAAAATAAACTCAAGGGCAGAAATTGTTTTATACCTCTACACACACTACACACAATTGAGCTAAGTTTCCGTGTATTTTCTTCATCAATTATGTCCACCCAGCAGCTCTTGGACAAATTTCAGAATGTTTTTGCAAGGCAAAACAACATGACTTAGAAAAGTCCTAGTCCTAGAGGATTAACTCTGTTAACAAGACATCAATATATTGATTTCTCTGATTTAAATATGATTACTGACTCTTCCACTTTCAAAAAAAAAAAGTGGAGGCCACTCATAAGAAAAAGAGTCAAAAAACTATGCTGCCTGGATACAGAAGTATTAAAAATCATAAACAACTGTTACCTGAGCCAGAAAGAAAAATAAATAAAATCACTTTCTCCACTCTTGGCCCTGCCGGCACTGCTGGACACATAGAAGGAGTGAAAGAGAACTATTTTCCATTAATTATGGTTACCAACTGGGACAAGAAGACAGAAAGCAAACAAGCTTGGCTTTCCAAGAACACAAAAAGGAGTATTTCCCACCCCCCTGACAAGCCTATAATTCCGCCAATTTCAAATGACTTTGGAGTAGAAGCCAGTGGAAGAACTGAATGGCCCCACTTCCCACTCCACAGCTCCTGGGTGACGATCCAGAGTGCCACTTTAGCAGCAGAACAAGAGCTAATCAGAAATGACAAGGAGACAGCAGCCACACAGAAGTCTGCATAAAGTGGGCGAAGGAGCTACAGCTAGCGCAACAGTCAGAATTTCTCTACCTATGTTTTGCCACCTTTTTTTCCTGGTAGAATGAAACAAGACCACCAAAGACATAACAGAAAAAAATGACTACAAAGAGCTATAAAATAAAAAATCATTTAAGATACAAACAGTATAATATTTGAAATTGTGAAGGTTTATTTAAATACTATTTCCACACAAATTATTAAGCTTTTATTATGTCATCAGAAAAAAAGAAACAAGAGTAATGGATTCCAAACTCCACTAAAGAGTCTAACTTTATACTTGGCCTGAGTGTGCCAATATAGTAGTTCGCTTTACAGCTAAAATCCGCTTCATAAGGCAGACCTCATGCCAGTGTGACTGGTAATATTTTGCATATTATTAACATTCTGAAAAAATTGAGTGTGGCAGAAACATGCAGGTAATCCTGCTGGTTCTGATCTGCCTAGGTGATTCTATAACAACAAAGCACATAACCATTTATTTCGGCTTTCCCCTCATCATAAACCACAGAAAATTAGATCAAAAAAATTATTCTAGCACAAATAACCTGCTTTTGGACCTAACCGTTTATAGAAACAGATCTTTCCATTTCTAAAGTTCACCACCAGTATTCCTTCCTAAATATCACTTGCAAGAACGAGCCGACATCACACACTCAGGCAGCTCCACCACGTTGACCTTGGCTCTGCTCCTAGAACATCTTTCACGCTGCCACCCGTGACACTGTGGCCCTACCCCCGAGGCTCTTGCTGATTACCACGACAGGCAATGGTTGTGTCCGGAGTATGGATTTCATACATCTCTGCTACCCAGAAATCTCACTCTTTACCGTTACCGTAATTACAATTAATATTTTATAGAAGTCCATCAGGGCAGCCAGTGGGCATCCAGTATAACCACCACATCTTCCAGTTCCTGCCTGGCAGAGTGGTTCTCCTGCTGGTACATAAGATCCAAAGACTGAAATATTAACCTAGGGAAACCTCCCAGGTCCTGAGCCATGTGGAGACAGAGAAAGCCCTACAGCAGCAGGACCAAAAATACCAAGAACTGGAGATGGAAGGAGACAGAGAAGGTGCCCAGGCACAGAAGGGACAGAAGTTAGAGACTTACTTGGCTCCAGCTCAACTAGCACATGCTGCACTAGCGCAAAACAGACCAGAAGATCCTGCCTCAGGCCAGAGTCTCCTCAGCACTGGGCATGGTGGGAACCAGGACCCAGAGAGAGACATGAAGGGATGGGGCAGCCAGAACCCACAGGGAGCTGAGCTCGGTGGAGCTTGGACTTCCTCCCCCTGAACTCCAGACACCACTGTAATTGAGGCCTGGAGAGACTCTGAGCTCCCAACAGCACAGCGGGGAACTAGGAAGACAGTTGTGGCCAAGCTGGCCAGAGAGATGGTGACAGGAGAGTAGCTACAGGACTTAATGCTGAAATCGGCTAGAGGGAGCCACAGAGCACTCAGTTGGCTCTAGTCCTCAAAAACCCAGAGGCTTATAACATGGCCGCCAAAAGACAGAAATATTTCCAAGCTGTCCTGAAATATTCAAACACTTATCCTAACCAACTTAGCAGGATGATTGTGATTATCTTTTTTTTCCCCACTTTTGCTTGTCTGTCAGTATTTTGATTTCTCTGTTTTGAGTTGGTCTCCATGTGTGTGTGTGCGTGTGTGTGTGTGTGTGTGTGTGTGATGATAACTGTGTAAATTGGTTTTCTGTTGTTTTCACAACATTCTCTATTATATCGTCACCTGTTCCCACACCAACCACTGCTTTGAAAATATATCTTTGTTCAACAATTGGACACAATCTCCTTATCTCTTCTCTTGAATCCTTTCCATTCTCTGGTTTCTTTACTCCCTTCCTGTGCTGTATTTTCTCTGGTTTTTCTCACTCTCATCTTTTTCCTTTCCTTTTCCTATTATATATATATATATATATATATATATATATATATATATATGAGATATATGTGTGCAAATGTGTGTATATATATATATATACATATATATATATGTACATATATATGATTAAACTGAATGTCATTAAGACTTAATTTTCTGGTCTATTATATTATATTACTTTTTCTGTATTTTCCTGAGATACAGAAGTAGTAGAGAGATTTTGAAATAAGTTCTTTATTACTTGTTTGTTCTTTATTACTGATTAGCTTCTCAACTGACAAGTCACTGGTCTTACTCTCTCCTTTCAAAACAATGTTAGGTGCATATCCACACCCTAGGCATATTATGAGAATGGCACTCACCAAAAAGGAGCCCTGCCTTACAGTGAAAGAGAAAGCCTTCTCATGTGATCTGTAAATCACAGCACAGAATCACAGCTATAATGAGAAAACAAGGCAACAAGATGCCTCCAAAAACTCTTAACCTCCCAAAAGCTTATTATATGCAGGTACTGAAGTAGATAAAATTCCAGAAAAACAATTTTTTTAAAAAAAAACGATATTTGGCATCACAGAAGATGTTAAAATATCTGGCATCACAGAAGATGTTAAAATATCTATCAATACAGCAATGGATAAAGAAAATGTGGCATATGTGCTCAATGGCATAACAGGCTTCCATAAAGTCAGATACTTTTGACTCATTTGTCAGTAAACGGATGCAACTTGAGACTATTATGCTTAGTGAAATGAATCACATGCTAAAGATTTAATATTGCATGGTCTCTAATATGAGAAACTCAGAGTATAAGTAAATAACAGAATCAAAGGGGTGAGATGTTGGGAGCCCATGGGGGTGAGGGAGAGGGTGAGGGGGCAAAAAAGGGGACAGGGAAGGGGACGTGAAGTTCTGGTGATGCGTGAATGCACAAAATTCTCAAGTTTAATGTGGCTATTGTGAATCACAAATACAAACTAATAAAAAATAAGGAAAAATTAATTTAACAATTTAAATGATTATCAAAGAAGACACAAATGAACAGCTATGTGAAATAAGGAAGAAATTGTGGAAGTGAAAATCTCGTTAAGTTGAATTTAAAAATTCAACTGAAAGTCTCAACAGTTGGCAAGATGAATGGGAATAAGAACATAAGGACTTTGAGACAAACTGGACACACTGAACATTCAGACAGTACTAATGCAAAAACAGCAATGAAAAGATTACCAACAGCTCCTAGGCAACTCCAAAAGAACAAGTTGAAGAATCACTGGTCTTGAAGCAGGTGTCAAAGTGCTGATTAATAGTATTTTTAGAAATCTACTTTCTGAAATCACTGTTCAAACAATTCATACATCCATACACCTGGGGGATGGTAGAATAGCCAGGTAAAGGAGGCAATGAGAATCCCAGATACTATCACCAGTAAAGAACCTTCGCATAACACCAATCATAAAAACACCAGATTTCTTTAAAAAAAAAAAAAAAGTAAAGGCCAAGAAAGCTTGGAGGGAAAAAAAAAAAAAAAAGGTTTTCAAGACCTGAAAGAAAATAATTCCCAGTTCAGATTACTACATCCTGCAAGGGTTTCTTTCAACACTGGCATGCTAAGGATAAAGCAACGTATGGCCATGAAGCCAGCCTGGCTGAACATACTAAGGAAGTCCTAAGCAAAGATAACAGGAATAACCAGAGTCAAAGGAAGGAACAATTCTCACTGAGAAAATACTTAAGTGAAAAAAAAAAAAATGAAATACTTCAGCACTGAAAAAATGGAAATCAATGTTTGTCTTTCAATAATAACACAATGTAATTCATATTAACTCTAATTAAAAGACATCAACTTGCAGATTAGATCAAAATGAAGAAAACTGGGAAAGGAGGGAGAGGAGGTACGAAGATTGAAAATAATCAAGCTATGTTGTATGCATGTACCAGTCCAAACCCAAAACAAGCATCACTATCCTATATTACTAGCATGCACTGAAGAAGAAGAGGAGGAGGAAGAGGAGGAGGAGGAGGAGGAGTTCCTTTATTAGAAAAGCTTGGTAGCAATTTGGATTGGCAGATATAAGGACTGAGATTTTAATAGTCCATTCAAAGATCATGTCATCAATTATATATGATTTCAAGAATACGGTATGATAAAAGGGGACTACAAAACATCAGACTCTAAACATCAGCTCTGCCTCCTACAAAAATGCACCCCTGACTACAAAAACACAAGATCTATGTGGAAAGCCCTAAAGTCAATCATAAGCATTAGAAGAAAAGAAATTGAATTGGTATTTAGTGGGAAAATATTTTAATGTTACTCCTGTGACAAAAAACAGCTAAATCTAGGTTTAAAGTTGCCCTTTTCTCTAACCTTTAGGTCTATTCATTATAGGCTAGTGTAAATGTAGGTTCTCTATTTTCACTGCGTTTCTTTTCACCACCTGTTCTCTTTTTCATCGCGCTAACAGGAAAGACAGAGTACCCGTGGAGGAGACACTGGCAGAGCCTGACCGCATTCCTGTGTTCCCTACAGGTGAGCTTAACACCGCCTTCATCTGCCTCCAAGTCTTAATCCAAGCATCATGAAAGCACGCTGGTTATAGAAGTTGACAATGTTCATAATGTTCTTTTTCAATTCCAAATAGTGGCTCCAGCCGTACAAAATCAATTTATTTTATAATGTTGGAAAACATTAAAAAATTATAAAACCGAATCACAACTTGTGTGCAATCATCAGCAATTTTGCAAATCAGCTTCTGTCTTTCCTCTATGCTGTGCACTTAAAAACCATACTTCTTAGAGTATTTATAATCTTTCCATTTGACATAAGAACATTTAACAATTCCATTAAAACCGTTCCAAAGTAATCATTCTAATGACATCTTTTATTCTGTTGCAACCATAGAAATGGAATTGGCTTCACCATTTTACTGTTAAATGTGTGCATACCATTACAAATAAATGTTAAATGGATTCAATTAACATGTTGAAGCATGAATCACTCTGATTTCTCAAATTAAGATTATTATATTAAACTGAATTTTAAAGATTTTAATTGATTTTGCCAAATTTGTTTTCAGAAATTTTGTGATAGCTTAAATAACTTACTGCTCAAAAAGACAAGGCTCTGCTTCATTGCACACTTGTAAATACTGAATATTGCTGTTTTAGTGTTTGCTAAAAAAATTAATTTTCCTATATTTATTAGATTTTTTATTTTCTTTTTCATAGATTTTGTTATTGAAGTCTTACTATTTTATATAAATTAAGAAAGTATTTAAATATATTGGAAATATTTTCCTCCATTTATATCATTTTTACCTATTTTAACAACGTTTTAATAAGAAATTTAGGTGGCATAATAGAGATTTTAAACAAAGGATAACACTTTCCCATTTCTTCACTGACATTCAATGAAAGCTGCTATGAATTAACTGTATTATCTCTCCTATATTCGGCTAATTTACCATCTCTAGACTGACTTGTAGCTAATGATGAAATAACACAAGTTAAGTTTTAACTATAAAATAATTTAAAAAACCTCTAATTCTCCTTGTACACATGTGCAAATTAACTGTGACACCTAATCAAGCCTTATTTAGAAAAGTATTTCTAGAGGAGGAATATTAAAAAGATGCTTCACACTGACTTCATTTCTTACACTGAAAAACAATCAGTATGACAATTAAAATTTATATATCTATTTTAAAAGTTAAAGTGAGTATACAGAGTTGACAGAAACTTTTGCAATAAAATTAAATTTAGCAAGATAAATTAAAAGTTAATTTCTTCTCATGATCTACTGTATGTTTTCTCTTTCCAAAATCTTTGAGATACCAGTTGACAAATAGTATAGTACCATGTAATCCATAACTAGTACATATGTGAGTTTCAACAATAAACATTTTGAAATTATTTTCTCAGTGCTCCTGAGCACCCAAGAATGCATTCTATGCACAGATATTTCTAAACTGAGATTATTTTCAAAACACAGCTCAGAAAGCCAGGTCCTCCTAATTGCAATGAAAGCAATTCTCATTGTGCTCACTACAGACTTGGCATCAGTGGTGATTTTATGCAGAAAAAGAATAGGAAACCTTCTTACCCATGAAAGTCAGAGATACTTGGAATACTTAACTTTTAAAAAAGCCTCTTCTCCCAACCCTCACTTTCTACCCCAGCCTTCTCCATCATCACTACTGATCATTTTTGCAAATGCAACGGAATCTGGTATGTAAGTCTGTTCAAAACTTAAGCTTCCCTTGTCTTTGCGCTAAACCTTGGATTCTCGAAATGTAAATGCAAAACTCTGGGAAATGGAGACAGATATATGTACCCTGATTTGAATATTATAGAATATATGCATGTGGTAAGACATCATATGGTAAATATGTACAATTTAAATATGGACAATTTTGGTGTCAACTTAAAAATAGTTTTCAAAGTTATTTTTCTCAAGGCTAGCCCCAAGAACCACTGACTGCTTCACAGACCCTGGGTAGGCAACCACACAGGCCAGCCTCGTCATCCACCACTTTGAGGACTCTGGGCAAGTAACCACTCCAGTCAGCCCCACCAGCCACCAATTTACAAACCCAGGCAGACAGCCTCTACGGCCAGCCCCATTCGCCCACTTCTGAGTGGACTCCAGGAAGGCAGTTCCTTCAGTCAACCCATCTGAGGCTACTTCATGGGCTCATGGTGGGCAGCCTCTACCATCAGACCCACCCACTGCCACTTTGCTGGCTCCAGGAAGGCAGGCCCCTTGGCCAGGCCCACACATTTCATGGACCCCAGGCAGGCAGCCCCCCTGGTCAGCCCTGTCTGCAACTGCCACTAGGCATTCAGGCAGGCAGCCCACCCGAGACCTACCTACCCCACCTACCACTGCTTGGCAGAGCCCAGGAAGGCTGGACCCAGGGCCCACCCATTTGCTGCCACTTCTGAACTCCAGCACCTCTCATCCCTCGGTATTTTCCTGAGAGCACCTACCCACACAACACTTGAGCCACTGCAAATGCTGGATGACAAAGGGATGTGGACCCCTGCACACACAACCCAGTGCATCTCTAGACTTCCAAGATATCCTGATTTCAGTGTTGTATGTAGGAGACGTAGGACAAAAGGGATATAAGGCTTACTCCCATACAGATAGCACAGGAAGTAGGGACAGAGGCCATCAACACTACCAAGGCAACAACAACAGAACCATGGAGAAATGAGTCCCAAAAAATCACCCTAAAAAAGCCAGACACGCAAGAAGTGGATACCATGGGATCTGAAGCAGCAGAACCTATAGGAAAGGCAACTGAAAGAAAAGTAGATTTCATGGCCAAAAGGCTCAGGGAAGACATACAAGAGATACACAAAAGCTCAAGTTGGAAATAAAAGAAACAAAGCCTTAACAGATGAAAAACACAAGGAGCATAGAGAAGAACTAAAGAAGACAATGCCATAATGAAAATTTCAATAGGGATAAAGAAAAAAAAAGACCAAACTTCAGAATATGAAGAACTCAAATGAAAAATTCAGAAACCAGCTTAATCAATTTGAGAAATGATTATCAGTTCTTGAAGATAAAGTGTATAACCTGGATCAAAAGGACAATGAGGACCAAAAAAAAGGAAAAGAAAGAATCTGATTGCAACAGCTGATGGATGATTCAAAGAGGAAAAAAAACCTCAGAATTATGGGAATGCAGGAAAATATGGAGGACAGAACAAAAGAATTGAAGGACATGTTAAATGATTTATGGAATAAAATTTCCCATATCTAAGAAAAGAAATGAACTCTGTGTTCCTGCAGGCATGTAGAACTCCAAATAACTTTAATCAGAAGAGAACCACCCATGATACATTATAATTACAATCCTAGATCATAACACAAGGAGAGAATATTAAAAGCTGTAAGAGAAAAACAAAAAGTTACATACAAAGACAAATCTATCTGGATTACTTCAGACTTCTCAACACAGGCTCAAAAAGCCAGAAGATCATGGAACAACATCATCCAAGTGCTAAGAGAACATACATGCCAACCAAGACTGCTGTATCTATCAAAACAAACCTTAAAAAAAGAGGGAGAAGTTAAAAGTTTCAACAAGGAAACCCTAAAGAAATTGATACCCACTAGACTGACATTGCAAAAAAATACCTCAATGAATTCTAGACAGAGATAGGGAAAAGAGCAACAATATGGACATCAGAGAAAAGAAAACAATAGAATGAATTAACAAGAGTGCAAATAAGCCAATCAACATTGAAGCATTAAAATGATGACAGGACAAAGCTGTCCACTCTCAACACTCCTATTCAACACAGTTCTCAAAACCTCAGCCAGAGAGATTAGGCAAGAAATCAAAATAAAAGGCTGAAAACAAATATTCCATTCGATCCAGCAATTCCTCTTTTGGTTATCTTTCCAAAAGAGTTAAAAACAATGTGTAATAGAGACACACGTACACCTATGTTTATAGCAGCACAACTAACAATAGCTAAATTGTGGAAGATGTTGAAGTATCCATCAACAGACCAATGCATATAAAAGCTGTGGTACATGCACACAACATAGTACTCTTCTATAAAGACAGATAAATTTGAGGCTTTTGTAGGTAAATGGATGCAATTTGAGGCCATCATTCTCAGTGAAATGAGTCAAACTCAGAAGGCAAATTATTTCAGGGTTTAATAGGAGAAAATTAGAACACAGGCATTTTATAGAACCAAATGGGTGTGATAGTGGTGGTAAGAGGAGAATGAGAGAGGGAGCAGGAGGGCTAATAAGTGGGAGAAGTAATGTTGCCATGATGTATGCATGCACAAAATCTTCAAGCTCAATGTAACCACTATATGTCACATACACATACTAATAAATATTGGGGAAAAAATAAAGTTACATTCCTCAGATGACACTGATACATAGTGTCAAATACTCCCACAAAGAACCACAGTTGCATACCCAGTGCAATGACTTTGCACACCCTAACAATGACAACAAATAAGCGCACAGCACCACACACTTGGGCAGCAAGGAAAGAACAAGTCCTTTATTAGTATATTTCATTTTCTAAAACTCAAAAATAACTATACCTTATGATTTTGGCTAGTTAAGATCAAAATGCATACAAAATTTTGGCTAATGTAAGCCAATTAATCATTAATCATAACACTATTTTCCTTGAACATATTTGAATAATTCATTATGCAATAGTAATATGTATATATTATAATATAATAATGCCTTTTTTCTTTCCTTAGACAGAACCCAGACTTCCATTCCACAAGACCCTTAAATCCATCAAAAGATTTGTCAGGATGTGAAATGATGCATAGTGCTCTCTTCTAAATGGGATAGAATAATCACTTAACGTTCTCTCATCACAGATTTTATGATTAAATTTTTAATTTTTCAATTTTAAATTTTTAAAGCTTCAATAATTACTAAAGCAATGTAAATTTTAAAGACTCGGTTAGTATTCTAAGAAAATGTTTAGAAGAACAAATTCAAGGTAAATATCTTTGTACCCTTTAAATACACACACACAAAAACTAACTAGATCTCACTAGGCAAAAATACTTACCTGCATCACATGTAGGGGAACACCCAACTTGGGTCTTAAAAGAAAGAATGAAGAAAGGGACTGAGAGTGAAAGTTTGGTATTTTTGAATAACATATTTGTATGATTTTTAAAGCATGAATCCAGACAGCACAGCACATCTGTAAATGTTAAGGTAATGGAAAAGGCCTATGGAAGCTTGACCTTGTTCTAATTTAAGCTCCTCTAGTCTTACTTCTATGTCGGTATTTCTTTTGATCTTCACAGATGTTCCCAGCATCTCTATCGGGCCGTCCCCTCTCACTCCTGAGGACACACACCTCAATGAAATCCTTAATGATTCCCGTAAGGACACCACAAGGCCTACGATGGTAAGCAGTTCTGCCTCCATCCACCTTGGCGCCTACCTCTTTTGTTCACTTAGCTAACAAGAAAAGAAAATGGACAGACCCACTGTCGGGCACGATTCTTGCTGCAATTCCGTCGCTCTCATTGAGAGCAGCACATGTTCTATTCACTGCTTCCACTTGGCTGCTCTATTCATTATTTTAACTTCACTCTAAGGACGGGGAGAATAAAAATGGCTCGAGAACTAGGAAAAAGCGAGAGACATTATAAGAAGCAACTTGGTGCTAAGCTTTGAAGAGCCTCACAGAGCCTTATGTCCAGTGTGCCCTCACCCAGCATCAGAATAAATGAGTCCATCAAGGATGCCCCTCTCCAGACTTGGTCTTATGTCCTGTATGAATAGGTCAAGTGACTTCAAAACCCTTCACATCAGACTGGGGAAAAATAAAACTTCAGGCCAAGAAGAGCACTGGCCACTACTCTGAGTGAACAGGTATGCAGGAAAGAGGATTTTCCCCCCATTTTATTGGTATGTATAAGCGCAAATTTTAAGGTTTACAATGAGGTTGAGCATTTTGAGCAAAGAGGATTTTTCAAGGAATTTAATATCAATAATCAAAGTGGGAAACGTTAACCTTTACTAAAAGCTGGGATCCCGAACACTCAGTAACGGGAAACACTCAGCAGGGAAACATGGCTGCTATTGCTCATGGATGGTGCCTGGGGTCACCCAAGGGGGCAGCAGCTTCCAAGGAGGACAGCAAGACGACGTGAGACAACCCTCTGCCTTTCCTGTCTGTTCAACCTCCCCCAAGGCACAGGTCAGCTTCAGGACGAGAGCAGAAGGGTGAGCCCCGCAGATCTGCATGAGAAATCAGAAAGCAGAACTTGCCGGCTGCTCAGTGTGCCCTCTCCACTAGGTGGCCGCAGGCTTGGCTGAACTATGGAACTAAGAACAAAAGTACGGTGTTGTTTGAAAAATACTGTCTCATAAACAATGAAAATAATACTGGGAATTTGACTATAATTCACTACATATTTACGATAACATTTTGTAAATGAATAGTCGGTCTTCTCTTTTCTCTGTCACCTGTGCCCAGTCTCCTGTAGGAAAACATCTCCTACATGTCTCATTTGGCCTTTAGTATGTCCTTCCCAACACACCCTCTTTACCATCTACATTTATCACCTATTCTTTCTTTCAGCAAACATTTTACCAAAATCCATTGATGTTCCAGGCATTAGACGATGCACCAAAGAACTTCAGATGAGAAACACACCATCCCTGACGTAAAGGAAGTTATAGTGCAATTAAATATAACAAAGTATCCAAGCGCTACCACTGAAGATGGCAGATGTACAGGCTAAGACAAAATGGCAAGCTAGGACGAGTTGCAGGGGGATGCAGTCGTTCTTTATGAATATTCGTGAAGCTCTCCATACAAATGGCCCAAAATTTCTTGCCTTGGGAGATGCAATGAAGAATGAAAATCGTATAGGGCAATAAAATTTGCATATTAAAGAAGACTGTAGTTGAGAATATGATCAATGCCACATGAGAAACACCAGTGTTTGCTACAAGAGCTCAGAGGAGGCCATGATGTCTACATCCGAGATAGTCAGAAAAAAATATTATTTTAGATTAGCCATGGGATATTGGTAAGAAGCAAAAGAAAAAGCATGTGCGAGTGGATGAGGGTGTGTGTGCGCAGGCGCACACACTATTCTGAAGGAGATTACTGAAGAGGGTCTTTGATGAGGAGGCTAGCACAAGCAGTGTGCTAGTCTTTGCTAGCATTCTGGTAGGCAAGGCAGAGAAGAGTGAATATAGAAATTTTCGAGTGGGTTGAAATAAGACTATGTGGAGCTTACATGCCAAGAAAAAGAACACAGGTTTTTGTGTCTGGATAGCAGGGTGTCCAAAAACTAACCCTTTTTAATCCATTTGTTCCATAAAACACCATAAGCAGGATCTGGGAAAGAAGAGGGGGCTAGGGACAGAAGAATGTTACAGGGTATGAAGTTTCATTATGGGTATGCTGTAGTAATCTACCATGCAGAGTGCTGACTCTAGTATTTTTAATTAAAACAATAAATATATTGAGTAGCCAGAGTAACGCCTTTGAAATACATTTAAAAATTCATGATTTCATGTTAACTTCAAATCCTGACACTGTGCTATACTCTCATACAGCTGTTCAATGCGTATTTTTTTAATGAGTGAATGAAAATCTCTTAAGCAAACATCAGCAATCTTTCAAGTGTAAACCCAAAACCTCCAGGTTCCCCCTGTACTATGGTCCACACTCATGAAAGTAGTTTGTAACCAAAAAAAAAAAAAAAAAATAAGGAGGAAATATATCTGCTACCCCCATGCGGGTCTCTGTTCCTCACAACAATTTCCACTGGTTATTCTCTTTATTTCTAATTTCACTACAAGAGTCCATGAATATAAACAAAAACTCGTTCAATCTTCAAAAGACATATTTTGTGGAAAAAGCTGTATATATTCCAGTATTGTCTGAGTACTTGAGGTTGAAAGTCCGTCAAACCCCAAGTTTTAAAGCCATTCCCAGGCTGTCTCTGTGTCCTGGAAGCCCATATGAGTTTAGAACAGCACAGACCCCGCTCAGGCTGGGTGACCACTAGACGTTTGTGATCTAGGCCAAACCCAGATCCTTAGGACAGCACTTCTATTCTCAGACACATGCCTCTAAATGTGGCCCAAATATGTCATTTCTTATGAGAAAAATGTCAAGCCCTCTCTTGACTTCCTAATACTTTCTAACCAGTTTCAATGTGAAATTCTAAGCACAAATGCTCTCATTAAATCAGTCCAGACTATTCTCTATAAAGGGTAATGCCAAATAATTATCTCAGCATCAGCAGGCTACTTTGATCCAGTATCTTCAAGAAATTCATGTATCACTGTGGTACATCCCTAGTAATTCACCAGCAATATAAATTTTTGAGGTGGAGGAGTGTATGTGGATATAAGTAGATATTTTCTGTGAAGATCCCATGGTCATCAGATGACTGTGTTCTTAGGAACTCTGAACCGTTAACTCAACGGAGCTCAGTACTTTGTCCCTCACTGAAATTCAGAGGCCACTTCTAATTAATAGGACTTTTATTCTAAAAGCCCTTGAGCCTTCATAACCCCATTCTTGATATAACCTCAACATATATTGTATAATGTAGCCATTGTTTGTGGCTTACCTTAATACAAGGTCTTTTTTTCTTTAACTCAGGAAAAAGACATAGGATTTACTCATGTTCCTGAGAGCCCACTGGACCTGAGGGTGGAGTTTAGCATCTCTCTGCCAAACCAGAGGTTCAAGGCAGAGCTTGAGGATACCCAGTCCCCTTATTACCAGGAGCTGGCAGGAAAGTCACAAACGCAGGTGAGTGGACACCACCAGTACAACCACACCCCAGAAGCTAGCAGGACCCTTCCAGCTAGTGGTCCCAGTGCCTGACCACCCAGTACTCACTTTCAACCGTTCAAAAGATAAACACACTATGATGGGTCCCAAAAAGTTATGACAAATTGTCCATTCCAGTTTTTTAACTCTTAAATGATTCTTACATTTATATTTTCTTTAAATATTAACCACAGATATTCTTTATATATAATTATTATGGTGATTGTTTCAGGAATATATATCTGTCCCCAAATTCTTATGTACATGTTAAATATGTTAAGCTTTTAGTTGGGCACAGTAGTGCATGCCGATAATCCCAGCACTTTGGAAGGATGAGGCAGGAAAATCAAAAGTTTGAGCTTATCCTGGGTAGATTAACAACTTAACAAAACTCCCATCTCAAAATAAAAAAAATATATAAACAAATTAAAGGGCTAGGAATGGAACTCAATGTAAAGGCCCCAAGTACTATCTTTAATACCACCTAAGTAAATATTTAAATATGTTCAATCATACAGCAATAAAGTGGAGAAACTTTTTAAAGTAACATAAAGTAAACATATAGGCAACAACCAAAGAATCTACTAGGTTAAAATATGAATTTCAAATCTGTAACATTTGTATGTACACAGTATTTCCACTTTTGCAATTTGATACAATTTAAAGACAAGCTATGTTTATGGGCAATAAGTGGAAGGTCTTTATATTGTTCATGTCATCAACAACTGAAGAGTTTCCCACGATGGTTTCCCATCTCCAACAATCACTGTCTCTGCATAAACACAAAAATCTGTTTAATTCAAAATAAACCCAACCAGTACACAAGTTCCCCACACTTTCAAACTTGGCACGTGCTGCCTCCTCAGCTTATGATGCTGTTATCCAGGAATCATTAAGGTAGTTTCTCATACCAGTGCCCTCTACCATTCTGGGTCCAGTGCCTCTCTGCTGGGCTAATACGTCATGCTCATTGTGATCACATCACTAATTCCTGTCTTCAGATGGCTTTATATTTCTTTTCTACACTTTATTTTTTGAGACAGGGTCTCGCTCTGTAGCCCAGGCTGGTCCTGAACTCACTATGGAGCCCAAGCTGGCATTGGATTCATGGCAATCCTCCTGCCTCAGCCTCCTCAGTGCTGGGATTAAAGGTGTGCACCACCACGCCCAGTTTATGTGGTGCCGGGGAATCAAATCCTGGTAACTGTTTTAACCGCTGAGCCATTCCCCCAGCCCCCTCTACATTTTTTATTACTGCATATTGGTTATAAAAATAAATTGTTTTCATGGCACCATCACCCTCTCACCCCACCCTAACCCCTAGTTTCACATGTGTTATGGTTAGGATATGGAGTGTCCCTGCAAAAGCTCATGTATTTGGATGTGGTAGATTATCAATGGATTTCACATGCTGTTGGTAGGCATGCCCAGCAGAGGAAGGCCGTTCACAGAATGGCAGACAGGAAGCCAAGTGACAAGGCCAGGTGGAGCTAGCATACATCCTTCCTGGTCATGTCAGGGTTCTCCCCCTGCCAACCAGGCCCATGTCCTAACTGTACATGGTTTCATAGGCATTCCACAACATCCAAACATATGAGGCTTTGGAGGGACATTCCAGACCCAAACCACAACACACCCTAAGGCTCTCTCTTCTCAGATCAAAGAACATTCTTAACCACCAGTCCCTCCCTACAGCAGCAACCAGTCAATACAATATAAAGCATCATTTCTATAAACATAAAAGAGAAAGATTCAGCACAGGGTGTTTATGAACCACACAATTACTTAGACATGGATTTTTACAAAAAAAATGAATTCAAAAATAGTTTAACTTTTTATTTTTTTGAAACATTCTTTTCAGTAAGTATACAGTCAGGGTATCTTCAAAGTTATTTAATTCATTATAGACTCTTCACTGACCTGTTAATTTTCTAATCAGCTACAATGCACATATTTACAGGTAATCTGAGTTTCAGTTCTCATTATGCCAAGATATAACCAT
>PVKB01005990.1:0-77902 GCA_004027205.1 Ctenodactylus gundi
CTTTCTTTCTTTCTTTCTTTCTTTCTTTCTTTCTTTCTTTCTTTCTTTCCTGCTTTCTTTCCATTTATTCTTGAGATAGAATCTCTTTCTGATATCCATGTGGTCTTGAACTCACTGTGTAACTCAGGCTGGCATCAAAATTATGCCAGTCCTCGAGACTCAGTCTCTCCAGTCCTAAGTTTACAGGCATTCACCACCATGCCCGGTTGTTATGTAGATGCTGGGTTGGCAAACTTAGGACCTGACGCTTCTTAGGAAAGTGCTCTAATCACTGAGATATGCCCTCAACATGTACTATGATTTCTGTTTGAGTTACTTTTCATTGCTGGGACACATTACCTGCCACCCATAACTTAACAGAGGAAAGTTTTATTTTAGCTAATACTTTCAGAAGTACTCAGTTCATTTATGATAAAATCACATGGCAGAGTCCTAGATTGAGAGCAGCTATTTATGGTATGATTGATTCAGAAACTGAGAGAGAGAGAGAGAGAGAGAGAGAGAGAGAGAGAGAGAGAGAGAGGAGGGGGCAATCCAGATAACATATGCCCTTCTAGATCAAGTCCAAGTGAAATTTTCTTTCCAAGAAAATATGCCCCAATCAGCTCCCAGCTCTTCATAGCACATGGAATATAAAGATAGTCCACAACATCCACATACATGAAGCTTTGGGGGAAATTTCAGTTCCATATCATAACAATAATAGAATCCACATTCTTCTTGAATTCATGTAAAAATTCTGCCAAAATAAGCCACATTCTGAGTCATAAAATACAACTTAGAAATTTGGGAGACAGAATATACTGTCTCCTCTTAGAACATAATGAAATTGAAGCGAGCATTCTTTTAAGTAATATGGTACCAAGTACAACCCTTGTCAAATTCCTTTTTGGTGTATTATTTCATGATTAGTTATAATCATATTTATTTCTTTTAATGATTTCTTATTCCAAAAATATTTCATACATATCTTGGATGATATAAAGAAATATAATTCTAGTGTGTGTTAAATGATTTTACTTAAAAATGTATGACAGAATTAGGTGGCGAATTTTGCTATTCCAGAAAGATGAGCTCAGAAGATCTCAAATTTGAACCCAGCCTGAGAAACTTAATGACATAGCAAGTCTTCTCTCACAAGAAGGGGAAAAAACGAACTGGAGATGTAGCTCAGTGTGAAGGCTAGTTTTAGCTACCAGTACTGGAACTAAAACAATAAAGTGTGACAGAAAATTTATCAAATATTTGCTTAATGTCTACTCTGGATGGCTTTTCTTTCAAAAAATTATATTACCTAAATTAATTTCTACTTATTATAAAAGGATTTCTTTAATAAGGTGGTTTCATCTTAACTGAAGAATGAAACAAGAGATATTTCATTGTGTCGCTTCAAATTATGAAAAATATAATACTAATCAATCATGAATGGTATAATCAATGTTTAATATTCTATCGTCCCTCCTGTCTAATTCTAAAAATGGTAATTAAAATTATAGTTAAAAATTAGATATATTTTAAAATGTTCACTTAATTATATTTCTGTTTAACTACACACTAATTTTTACAAAAAGTCATACAAGAGCTACAATTTGAATTAGATTTTCAATTGCAGAAGTGTTTATATCTCTACTACTGATTTAAGCATTCAGAGCTACAAGATTCTATCTATTTCAGTTAGTCATATTCATAGCACATACATTAGTAAGTTGAATGGCTGCCACTGGAGTGGCGAAGGAATGCTGGTGCTATAATATGTATAGAATATCGACAAAATTCTCAATTACTTTTGGTTTTATGTAATAGTGAAAATATATCATCTTCTTGGTATTGGTTCTATTTTTCTTTACACTGGATTTTAACTTGCCCTAATGTACTTTTCTTACTTGGATAGCCCTAAGTTCTAAATTTCAGATTTTTAAGAAATGCCTAATTTTCCTAGTTTCTTAAAGAGAAAATTTTATTGAATAAAGAGCACTATGCTAGCTGCTAATATTATTCATTTTAAAATTTTTGTATCCAAATGTCTTGTTATGTAAACTGAAAAACTCAAGTTATTTCCATTTCTTGGAATTACAGAGATGGAATGATGGAATTACTAGTCACTGGAATGGCTTGCAAAGATACTGACGTCACATCTATGAGGATAATCTTCTGAAAATATCTAATAATACTTTTTCACTACCTCAATGTACATTGAATTTTATTAACAAGTTTTGAGTAATTTGCCTATTGGTATGGTATGTATCTGGAACATCCCCCAGAGTCTCATGTCCTTGAAAGGGAGTTGGATCATGGATGTCACCAGCATCAGTGAATGGACTCATTAATGTTTTGTGGTGATAGAAAGTGGGGCCTGTTTGGAATGGATACATTATTTACCAGTTCCACATTCCACATAACCTGGAAGAGACAAATCTCTGAGGCACGACTTGGAAGGCTATGCCTCCTCCGTTAGCTCCGTCCTTCTGTCTCTCAGCTTCCTGCCTGCTTTGGATGATCGGCTTTGCTCTGACTAGGCCCTTTGCCATGCCCTCTCACCATTTCTAGCTGCCCATGAGTGGACTGAGACATTCTGAAACTAGCTGTGAGTTAATATTACCCTTTCTTTCCTTACGTGGTAAATGCTGGCCATTATGTCTCAATGATAAGAAAGTCACTATGACATTTAGGAATTGTACTTGTATGTCAGATTGCTGAGGCAGCTGGTTGGAACCCACGCCACTTTGCTTTATTTCACCTCTTACTTGAAATATCCTAAGGGAAAAAAAAACCTAAATAGCTTCTTTATTATTATGTGTCTTAAAGTCATTCACAAATCCATAATTAAGACCATGCCCAGATAGACCCTATTTACTCTTCCACATCTGAACTTACATGGTTTTCCACTCTCATTTGACCCAATGTTACAACGAGGGCATCTACAAATGCTAACTTCTCTAACAAGTTTTGATACTTCATACTCTCTAAAAAATTGTGGTCATTTGATTTATTTCCTGTTAATGTGATTTTTAGTGGCGCAAATCTGAGATGTCATTGGGGGATGAAACTGATGAGCGTGTTAGATGTACCAGGAAGTCCTTGTCTTGCTTGTTTCATTGGATTGAATGGAAATATCTTAACAGCTAACATCGCCAAGTCTGACTTCATTTCTTTGATCTCTAGGTGCTTAACATCTGTCAGTTCATTTTTAATGATCCAATGACTGTTTACTATTCTGTTTTCACATCCTCTGGACTAAGCTGGTCAGTTTTCCACACGAACTTAGCACTAGGATCATTGCTATTCCTACAGTTTTTCTTTAGAGTAATACAGCATATACTGAGCCCCTAAAACTGTACTGGAACTACATTAATGCAATTTTGAAAATGTGAACCTGAGAAGGTAGGCAAGCTTAAATTACCTATGTGTATATCATACCTAATATGTTTCTCATCTTAAGCACCTGAGATCTTGTTAGGATGACACCTCCAAGCAGTAACATGATATTTTCAGGCGAACAGACATTTCAGTGATTCTAAATTTAAAGTCAGAAGATTATCTCTGGGGCTGATCTATTGGAATTACTATCTGAGCCAAAGTAATTCAAGTAATTCAGGTATAGTGAAACATTTCTAATTTTAAATTCAGAAGCATTGAAGAATGAGTTGGATTATTGGCTGCAGCACTTACTTGATCCTCTTTCTTATCATCTTTGACTTTTAAAGCCAGTGCATTTTAAAGTGTACTTCAGAAATCCATGTGCTCACAATCTCACAATCACTTGATTCATTAATTTTGAGAGAATATCATCTAGATACTTTAGTAATAAGATCAGAGCTATTAAAGATGTAAGTGTGAGTGCAATTAAAAGAAAGAACTTGGGAAAATGTTACAATGAATCAAGAGAAAGAGATGGAGAAGCTGGGGGAGAGATAATGGGAGAGAGAGAGAGAGAGAGAGAGAACTATGGTCCTAACATTCCTGTCAAGCACATGCATTGAGTGACCTAACATCCTCCAAGAGGGCCTCACATCTTAAAGATTTCAAAACATGCAAAATTTTGGACACCAAAACTTTACCACATGACTCTTTGATGAACATTTCCAAACCATACCAAATTACTAAGAAGTTGAGAAATTGAGTGTTAAATACAGACAAAATTGTTTCTACTGTTAAGGTAAACTATTTTTAAATACAAGCGATATAATTTGTTATATATTTAAACTGTTTTTACCATCGTCAATCCATTTCGCTTTGTCTTTCGGTTATGAACATAGTAGTGGTAGAAATAATGTGTGTGCATACATATTCTGTTTCTTTTATAGCGTTTTTATACTAACATATTATGTTTCTCTTATAAATAATTACCCATTCAAGTCAAGCTTAAAATAGCAAACTATAAAAGCATTCGTCCAGGTAACTTTCTGTTTATCAATACCATAGTAGTAGTCAAAGCCATTTGAGGCAAATTGGTTGTTAGTTTTGTTTTGTTTTACTAAAGTTAATACAGTGCTTATTAAGGAGGTATATTCTGAGGATTGCATCCTTAGGCGATTTCGTCATCCTGTAAGCATTACATAGTGTGCTTACTCCAATCAAGATAACTATGATGTCATGGGTGGTAGAGTCATTTGGCAGTGCTGTCATGTGTGCAGTTTATCCAAAACCTGGTAGTATAAGGCATCACTTATTTTTGGTGACAGGTATAGGAAACTACCACATTATTTGAGAAAAAATTTAACAGAGAAACAGTGCTTGCCAAACAGTAACAAAAGCACATGCCTGTATACACAGCATAGGCACTGAGACAGTGTGATTATGTTGTGACACAGCTTGCTTTCTGTTGTTAACCAGACTGAATAATGGTGCAAATTTGGCTAAGCGCTGACTTTATGTGCCTCTGGATGGGCTTCTTTTCACCTGTGGCTGTTGTGTCACTGTGCCTGTTCTACTCCTGCTTAGGTGGTCAGTCACCCTAATAGAGTGGAATTCATTGTAAACAGCTAATAAATCCTATGAAAATAAATTTTGTTCAATTTTTCTCTCTAGCTATCCAAGAAAGAAAAAAAAAAAAGAAAAGAAAAGAAAGAAAAACAAAGTAACATCTTGGACTACAAAAGAAGAGATTTTTTTTCATTGCTTTTTATAGATGGCAACATTTAGGTCACGCTTTGTTCGCCCACATATATGGGGCTATTAACAATCACACTATATTATAAAGTTTAAATTGCACTCCTGTATGTCTTTTTTCCCCATCCATACATGCTTTTGAAATTTTATACCTTTTCTTTCTTTATTACTTTTTCCTACAACATCATCTATGCATTAACCTTTTCTCTCCTCTACCTGAATATATTCTGGATTTCTTTGATCTTTCTAGAGTAAGTTAATATTTTCATATTATGACTATTAATAATGTGTCCCTTTTATCTCCCTTATCATATTCAACTAAATCTTATTTTTCTTATTTTTACTGGATTACTATTTCTCTATAAATTTCTTCAAGGGCAGATTATGTGTGCATGCCCAGCACCTATATGGAGTAAGCACTCATTTGTATTTACCAGTGGATGAATGATTGAGAAAGCTAGCTTGGAAGGATTATGTAAAGACATGTTCATTTCTTCCTTATTGTCACTGTAAAATGCTTCCACTCGAATAATTTTGTCTTGATATATGAACAAAGATACTCCATTAGTCCTGCGAGGTAACTATATTAAATTAGAAAAATACGAAATAATTGTTTGGCATAGTGCCACATGAAGAAGTAAAGAGAATGCAATGGCTACAGAGGAAATAAAGTTGAGTCCTTGTGTCTTTTTATTGATATGCACCTGCTTACTTCTGCATTGATTTTACTCTTTCTGGAGTTTTCAGAGATAGTTAAGAGAACTAGGCATGATCCTCGGAAGTTTATAAAAATGTGGACAGTAAATTAAAATATTTTATGAGTAAAAATATAACAACGTACAAAGGACATGCTATGTTCCTAAATGTATCTGCATCATCCGAGTCACCAGAGGAAATTTGTTTTCTCTTAAAGTGAAAGGCTGAAGTTTAGTGAAGTGTAATTAGCTACCCAAGTTACTATGTAAAATCTTAAAACCAGAATTTCTTTGAAACAAAATTTGGAGAAATGATTCTTTGATTATTTGAATCTACTATTTTGATGTTTCCTATATCACTCCAAAGGACATTTTGCTTTCTTGCCTACATGAAAAGAACCACTAAATAGTAGTTTATTCTCTCAGAAAGTAAGTACTGAGAATTTGTGTTATAATACTAAACACACTGAATATAGAATCGCTTGGCTTTCTTTCCCTCAGTGTTTGATATATTATATATCACCTTATTCTTATCACTCAATTTAGATTAAATCAGTGAAATATATCCGGGTCATAAAATTTAACAATGGTTATTTCTAACACTTACAAACGCTGTCATTTAGAAAAGCAAATTATTTTTCAGTTGTTGTTTACTTACTCTTTGTAAAAAGTTTGTGTTAATTATTCTGATAAAATGTCAATGGTTAAATCTCATAAAGGCACAACTAAAATACTACCAAGATAAGACTTTTGACTTTGTCAAATATTTTCATTTAATTAGGAAACCAAGTGAATGGGCTTCATCTTCCTGCACCAGCCTGCAAATCAAGGATGGAAAAATAAAACAAACAAACAAACAAAAATCCCAATTTTACTACTTCAATAAAGCCTTAGTAATGTGTTATCTTTATCCTCTCTCATGTTTGAGGACATTTTATTGAAATGAGTAAAGCATTTAGCAATCTGTAAATATGTGCAAAGAATAATATACTAAAAATCGAACTATCTTTCAGTGTCTTCCTATAGAAAGAAAGTTAGAACGCTTTTATACTTAACTCCTCTGAATTTGCTTTCAAATATACATAAATTCACTTGACATTTTGGTAAATGTTTTTTCCAAAGAAGATGCCGTGAATTTCAGCATGTGTATAATCTGGCAATTACTAAAGAAATTATTCATTTCTCATGTATAAAATATAAATAGTTGCATTAAATACATGTAACCTGTCAGAATGTGACTTATGGTTGCCTCCAGCAAATAACAATGTATGTGCTGTGCTCATTCAGTTTAATAATACATTTTCAAGAATATATAAATTACGTAATAAATTTGTGTAACATGCTAAAACCTAGAAATAACTCTTTCCCTCTCTCTTTCAATCTTTCCCAGTTTCTATCTGTGTATATTCTCCTGTTTCTACATGTATCTTTCTCTTTTTCAACACTCAATGTCACTGTGGTCAACATATTTAAAAGGTTAAATAAAATATAAGTATTGCATTAAGAAAAAAAAAAAAAAAACCACAGAAGAAAGCCAAGTCATATTCGAAACCAATAGTTCTTATGAACTCTTCCTTATAATTTTATTACCTTTTATATTTCAAATTCTTTTAGATTTCTAATATTTATTTACTCTCATAAAATTACATGAGCATTTATAATGTTTTGACAATTCAACTTCATTAGATGTCAAGGTCTGTTGAATCAAGGATTGACAAATTCACATTTGAAGCAGGAATTAGTAGGATATTGAAAGACTACTGTTTTCTTGATGGCACTTCCATGTTCTTTATCTAGAATGAGTAGATTGATTATACTGACATGTTAATTCAACACACCCATTTAACCGGGTCAGTTTCAAGGCTTGTATTTTATTTATGTGTCAGTGTTTCAGATTCTGCTTCATTTCCTCTCTTTTGTATATTGTCAGCAGTTGAGAAAGCCCTTTCTGCCTTGAGCTCAGAGATGAAGTCACAATTCTCACTTTAATGGGCTGAACCCCACTGAGTATTAAATGCTGAGATGACACTGAAGTAAGAGATAAATAAAAATGAGTAATTCAGAGGCTAAAAAATAAAACTGGGCAAATTCAGACTATAAAACCTATAGCTTTTTAAGCAAATAAGCAGGAGGAATAAAACTCCAAATCTTGAAACATATAGTGTACTCTTAGAATGAATACCGTCAAGAGTTTTATAAGTAGTAACTGAAACTTGACTTTCTTACAAACCAAAAGTTTGAATTCTCCAGAGTCAGGCCGAGTGGTGTGGCCATGGTTTGAAGTAAGTGTCAAAAATTATCTTGGATGAATGAGAAAATATATGTGTAGATCTTGTGAGGAAAAATGTTGGTATTGCATTAGGCACAGTTTGCCGTATGTGATTCACAGTGCAGAAGCAGTATCCATGTTAGAATTAAATATGTCTTACTCCCAGTTACTACTAACCACCATTATACTTTCTTGGAAAACTGACATAACACTCATACTTTGTAAAAAGCTATAGTAAAATTTAAATGCAGCAGGGTAGGCAGGAGTCCGCCAAGCACGTGTGCTGGTACTCTCATGAATCCACCTTGCTCCCCAGAGATTCACCATAGGTGTTCTCTTCCTTGTCCATTTTTAGCTTTAAGTTGAATTCCGACCACAGAAATGTCTCCAGGAGAATCAAGGTCAAGTAGTGTTCAGAAAACGGAAGTAGTCACCAGAAGAAGAGAGAGTGGCAAAAGAAATAGATCTAGGTCCCCCGCACCCCATCTCCCAACTGAGTTCTTGAGGGCTGTTTCAGGACTAAAAGAGCACCTGCTGTCTTGACAGGAGTCTCTAAATCCTAGTTACCCTAACCCCGTCAGGCCTAGGGTGTTAATGGCTTTCCTCCTGGGATTATTTTCAGACTGATTCACCATTACTTGTTGGATTTCTTTAAACCACCTCACACCTTTGTAAACAGTCCTTCATTAAACTCTCTTCAAGTGTCCCTTTTAGATGCACCATCTGTCCTCTAACTGGGGCATTGATCAAATCACTATTATCATGATCATTACTGTAATTATTAAAGGGTCTCATTGCGTGCCGTGCCAAGTGTTGTCACCAAGGAGATGCCTCAAGACTGTCAAAGCTAAGTGGCACATGAATATGCAGAATAGTTAATCTTGTGGACAATCATCTAACATGTCAGATGCTATGAGGGATTCGAAAGTGCTTAGTTTGTTGAGAAATGGATTCATTTACTAAGTGCTTTCATTTGATAAGGTATTGTTAAAAATTTAAAAATAACTCATATCTATTGACATACAAATAATTGCATTTGTCAAAAATAGGAAAGTAACTTTCATTTTTGATAATCAGGAAGCATTGTGTCACTAAATCTTTCTGTGAGTGGCAAGGACAAGCGTTGTTGAGAAAGGGCCCAATAGGGGAGGCAGCTGCATGCCGCATGTGAGCGTTTCCATCCTGACCTACTCAGGGTTGTTGCTCCAGTGACGGGTTTGCTGAGGAGACCAGATGTCTGGATAAATAGCAGTAAGTAAACTGTATTCAGTTGAATGGCCCCCAAAATGGAAAATAGTAAGTATTGAAGAGTGTTTGAAAAAAAAACATTTTGTCTAAACATAGGGAGCTGAATGGAACTAAAGTATATTTTCAATGTAGAATACTATAAACCACATCTGTTAAATAATTTAAGTAGTCTAACTAGCCAGTAGTCTGATATTTTCAGTGACTCTCTTTGAATTAGTCCAACATATTTCATAGAAAGTCAATTCATAACAGTTTAAAGGCTTGAGTAAAATAAATTAGAGTGATTTCCAACCTAAATGTTTCAAAGAAGACTATTTATTTTCCTGATGATTCCTATCATTGAGATTTCCAATAATCCATACTCGCAGACAATTCTCTTTCTTCCTCATTTGGATTATCTAGGCATTGGGATTGACTGCTAGAATTTAATATAACTACAACAAAGGGCTTGTAGATTGTTTTATAATCCGGCCTTGCCTGAAGGATCTACTGATGTTTGTCTCTGATATCAGAATGTCAAAGTACCTGAAACAAATGACTTTCCCACGTTGGATGTAAGAACATCTCCTAACATGATATCATAATTACTTATGTCTCAGCTTAGTAAAATTAGTAAAAGCAGGCAAAATAAAGATAAAACAACCCCAAATATCTTAAAAGATACTTTACATAACATGTATATGTAGTACATATATACTCACACAAGCACATTTATTTTTTATCTTTTTGAAAAAAAAAATAAGACATGAACTACAGATTCAATAACATTTTGGAAACGTGGCAATGGCCACCTACACCACTTTGACCTCATTATCCCCTCCCTCTCAACTTTGCTCTATGCCTTCCTCCCTCCCACTTTCAGAAACTTATCCCTTTCCTAGCAGTCCATTGATCATTTTCTTATACTCACTTTCAGGTTGGTATCTTTTTATGCAATTATTTTTGTGAACTTCATAAGATGGATATTAGTCAACAGTCTGTTTTATTGTGTTTGGTCCATTTCACTGAGCATTATTGACTCAAGGTGGCCCCATTTTTATTCAAATGCTTCACCTCTTCCTTCATGGCCATATAGTATTCATTCCATCATATCTTCTTTATTTGTTCGCTTAGTAATGGGCAAGTGGGTTGTTTCCAGGATTTGGATATTATGAACTGTGCTGCTATAAACATGGATATGCACGTGCCTTTAGGGTATTCTGACTTTATTTCTTTTGGGAACATACCCCGTAGAGCTGTAGCTGGATCAAATGATATATCTATTCTCAACTTTCTAAGGAGTCTCCTGATTGCTTTCCATAATGATTGGACTAGACTACAATCACACCAACAGTGCCGAAGTGTTCCATTTTTTCCCACAACCTCATCCATAATTGTTTTTTACGTTTTTGAGGCATTCTCTGAGCTGAGCTGAAACCTCAGTGCTTTTTTAATTTGCATTTCTTTGGTCAGTGATGCTGAACACATTTTCGATTGGTTGTTGGTCATTCATCCTTCCTTTTCTGAGAAGTTTCTTTCATTTGAACTGCCCATTTCTTGACAGGGTCATTTAGTTTAGGGGATTTTATTTTTTGCGTTCTTTGCCTAGATAGTCGTCCTCTGTCTGATATATTGCTGGCAAAGATTTTCTCCCAATCTATGGGTTTTCTCTTCACTTTGTTGACTGTTTTCTTTGCTGCTCAAAAACTTTTTGATGCTTGGAAAACTGGATTACCACGTTCAGGAGAATGAAATTAGATCCATATCTGTCACCACACACAAAAAATCAGATCGACATGGATCAAAGAACTGAGTATCAAAACAGAAACAGTAAACCTACTGGAATACAAAATAGGTAAAACACTAGAATTCATAGGGATTGGGAAGAGTTTTCTGAACAGAAAATTGGCTGTACAAGAAATGGGACTACATCAAACTGATAAAGCTTTTCTATACTTGTTACCTTGAGTCATCTTGTGGTGCTAGGGCACATTCAGACTTCCTCCTAACAGTGACTTGGTTCCTGTTGACCAGCCTCTCCTCAGTCTTCCTCCTTCCTACTTTCTCTGTGAGCTAGTTTTGTAACAAACCAATAAGATTTGGAAGCTTATGAGAGTAAATGTTATTTTGCAGTCTGTTGTTGACATAATGCAGGACAGACATTCTTGAAGTTGTATAGTGGCATTTTGTCAACAAAGTGAGATTTGCCATTAATACAGAAAGACTAGAAAGACATTAAAAGTCTTACATTTCTGCAAAGTAGGACATTTTTAGAACACTTAAACTTTTTTAAAGAATCATCATCTTAAATAAGAAAAGTAAAAACAATAAAATTGAACCTAGAACTATGAAAATTACTTATAATGAAATCAGGTTTTGTCATTTCTAATAATATTTTAAAATAATTATCTGCAAGTTGTTTCGGATTTTAACTCACATAATCAACTTTAAAACATCTAAAAAACTATTTTTCCTTTAGGCATCAGCTTAATATACCCTACATGTGTGTATTATAAGCATTTTTATTAGAGAATATTTTGTGTTCTTTTAGTAAATAAAATGTTAAAATCTTAAACTCTCTCTTTTGGAGGAGACTGACTAAAGAGAAAGAATAAGATAAGAGAGAGAAATAAAATTTTAAAAAATTCTAATATGAAAGAACGTGGGTTGAATTGTTATTGGAGTTTAATTGACTCAAGACCAATTATTTGTTTATTCTTACCAATAGAAATTAATGGCAAATTTTCATCTGTTCTCAAAGTATCTGTAACAAATATTATAGGCATAATTCACTGAGGTTTTAAAATATATATGGTATAACCAAGTATTTCTAAATATACTTATTTATAAGTATGATGTATTCGTATATATGTTTTATATATATGTGTATGAATATATTGGTTTAATAAATCTTATTATCTGGAAAATAATCAATGTGAATATTATTAAATCTTAAATTAAGAAAAAAGACATCAAAGATGGCTAATTTGAAAATATTGAACTGTATTATTCTATCTTAAGCATCTTGTATCCAAATGTTCTTCTCAAAGTGCCATGTGTTTTGACTACTGTATTAAGAAGCTGCTTCATAAACTTTTTAGATATATAAAGGAAGTAAAAAACAGTAAAAAAACCCAACAAAGTAAGCTTTCAGAATTCTCAAATATGGAAATGTCTATGGGGCAGGCAGGCAGAGAGGGTAGAAAAATAAATTCATTATCAATTTTTTTGGGGGTGGGGGCGGGAGACAGGGTCTCACTCTGCAGCTCAGGCTTGTCCTGAACTTACTATGGAGCGCAGGCTGGCCTTGGACTCAAGGCAATCCTCCTGCCTTAGGTTTCTGGAGTGCAGGGATTACAAACACGCTCCACCATGCCTGGCTAAGGTAGTGCTAGGAAATAGAACTCAAGTTCTTAGCTCTTCACTTAGTGCTTGCTAGGAAAGCACTTTAACCACTGAGCCCTTCCTCCTGCTCCACATCAATTTTTAAGGGGTCAAGGAGGTGGTTGTGAAACCAATTACATCAATTGCAATTGAATACACAGCCTTGTTTCTATGACACTGTGGTGTGGTTTGGATCTGGGATGTCCCACAAAGGCCCATGTATCCAAACATTTAACCCTAGCCCATAATATTATTGGGAAATACTGGGCATTTGAAAACTGCTGTTTTGTAGAAGGTCTTTAAGTGATCTGGGATGCGTCCCCGAAGGAGACTGGGGGACATTTATTTCTCTGATTCTTTCCTTTTGTCCCTCCATCTTGGATGGAGGAGTTTTCCTCTGCAGGTCCTATTGCCACCTATGTGTTGCATCATTAAAGGCCCCAAAGTATTGACACCCATCAAGGAAGGGTTAGCACCTTCAGAACCAAGATGAGGGAAGAAGGTATACTGTCTTTATAAGTTTATTTGTCCAATGCACTCATTATAAAAATAGGAAGTTTATATGTGGTGAAAAATTGTATTTTTTAATTAAATTCTAGGTAGAGAGAAGAACACTATAAACACTTTTATAACTAATCATTTTACTTAAAGCACATATTTACTACCTAGTTGCATAATTGCCTGCCTATTGATTTTACTCGCTCATTTTAACATGCACAGATGTTTGCTTCTCACAGTGAATATATTTTTATCATATTATAGTCATTTGTCTTTTTAGCCATGGCTAGTTGAAGGTTTTGATTGATTAGATTCATTTGATTTTTGATAACTTGCAATCTGTGATTATTTAAAATCAATGTGAAAATTAAAGTTTTTTTGCTACTATTGTTGTCAATGATATTTCATGACTATTCCCTGGTCATTAACTTTTATCTCTTTTTTTTTTTTTTTGGAGGAGTAATGGAATAAGAAAAAAAAAACAAATGAAGAAAAAAATATAATACAGCAACACAAATTTATTAATTGGACTTATAGATCAAATTTAATTTGTTTTATTTAAACAATTATACAATTATCTCAATGACATGATTTGGATTGCTATATAAATTTTTATGATATATTATATAAGAGAAAATATTACAAATATTAGAAGTACATTTTAAATAAATATTTTGAGCTATTCATCTTATAGGTGAAATACAGTGAATTAAACATATTAAAAATATTCTTCCATCTTATGTCCTCAATCTTTTTGTTTCTTGTTTGGTGGACCTTAAATTTTTGAGGTCTAAGAAGTCTCTTTGTTGTGTTTTAATATTTGAATTTTGACACATTATAAGTCAGAGTACTATCACATATCATATGGTTATTGTTATTTTTACAGAAATATGCATTTTAAAGATTACTTTATGAAATATCTTATAGTAGTTTTAGATGAACTTTTAATAGTTATTCTTGAAATGATTCTATACTTTATCCAAAGCTAATTAATTTATATATACACACTTTATATCTTTTAATATTCACAATTCCTTGTGGAAACTTGTTTTTATTAACCAGGAAGCGATGTAAAGAAATTAATAAAAAATATTTATTATCTACCATAACTTAGTGATTAAAATGATGATTAGTCATGGGATTGCAATTACAGTTGAAGTGATAAAGAAGTTAAAATATATTGAATGCGGCATAATAGAAATAATTTGTAGTAGAAATAGATACAAATTATAGTCTAAGAATAAATGTTGCAACTAATAAGCATGTATCAGTCCTTATAGTGGAAAATACATTTATCTTCAGTTGATCAGAGCAAATATGACATTTTATGGTTTGACTATATTTTTAAATTGGTGGTGATATTTGATTTCTAGTGTGGCAATATGGAAGCTAGGGCCTTTTAGGAGGTGATTATATATAATCAAGGGTGACTAATATATATCTTACATTAGTAGGTTATTTATTACCAAAGTGGGCTTTTACAAAATAAGTCGACTCTTTGTTCTTTCCTGTCTTCCCTGCATTCACGTGTTCTTCTGCTTTCTGTCATTAAAGGATGCCCTGGCAGGCCCAAGCAAGGTATTTGTGTCCTTAAGCTTCCAGTTTCCAGAGCAATCACGCTAAATACATTTTCTTTTGTAAATTACCTAGTCCGTGGTATTTTGTTATGGCAGGAGAAAACAAACCAAGATATATGTTCACTGTGAGCTCTATCAAGTTTAATTCATTTCCTGATTTCAAACATGGGTAGCAAGACAATCTCAATTTAGCCAAATTATTCAGTACAGCATGTTTCACATGTATGCGAGCTCTAGGGTTCATGTGCCTGATGAAAACCTTAACGAGCAAGTCACTGATTAATGGCATGAGAATAAGTCCAGATCAGACCGGGCTGTCTAATCTTTGTAAGTCTCTTGACTTGCGATGCTTTGCTTCTCAAGCATGCACCTTGAAAACTCGCAAGCTGTGGATGATTAGGTTGAAGAAAAAGCACTCTCAGTCTTGAAGAAGAGATTATCTAGTGTCTTGACTTTCCAAGTATACTTCTAAAAGTAAGGCTGACACAAAGCAGTACAAAACTTTCTCCGTTATAGAAACAGATGGCAGGCTAGTATGTACGATAACTCAAGCGAGTTTTGAAAAAAAAAGATGAAATTATCTGTTGTGGACTTTTTGACAAATCCGGAGTTAAATGCATTAGCAGAAATTCTGTACATTGAAAACTGAGTGAAGTTATGTTGAGCAATGAGGATGAGAAACCAAAGAATGAGCTTATCCTTCCTTCCTGCAGAGCACCTTTAGCAATAGGAAATGTAAATTAAAATGACACTACAGGACAGACTTTGGGAAAAAAAAATATGCAGAACCCCAAAGGGATTAACAATAAGGATAAGAGGCACTTCAAAAATCATACAGGAAACTCTGCTGCCAGCTGCTGTTGGTGTGAATCAGTGTTTATCTACTCCCCTTCATCGAGACTCTTAGCTACATTGAAACGTATTTGAATTTGACTTTCACACGCTGAAGTGTCCCTATTGTAATTTAAATTCTGAGGATCAAAATAAAAAGCAAAGTGCCCCAACTTTGTTAAAGACTGCAAAACGAAAAGAGAGCTGCTAATGAATCTCTGTCGGTAAATAATTCAAGAACAGGCACATCCGTGGAGAAGATGAGCAGAGATGCTGCACCTCACTGATGCTGCCTGGCAGGGTAATTTATTGGAGGATACGTTTGTGTTGTGTTTTCTCTGTTGAAGAACAGTCAGAAAGAATGAGAGTTCACTGTGTTTTGTGCTCTGCATTTTTCCTTCTGTTCTAAGAAGGCTTTTGTTTTTCTTTGCCTCAGGGGCCTTTCAGGGCCTAAAGCAGAAGGCACTTGAAAATAACCTCCTTCTGGCTTTTGTAAAAGTAGAAACTAGGGGTCACAAATTCCTGTACCAGTCAAGCAAGGCAGGCACCTAAATGATAAAAATGATCTGGGCTTAAATTTCTCTACATTGCCTCAATTTGTTTGCAAGTGGATCTATACAAAAATAGTATTTATTTACCTTAAGGAGTATTCTTGATTTCAATTTTCATAAATTATTTAAACTTTTGGTCCAGCAGCATTTGTTGTCATTTTGATAATGTCGAGAAAAATTGCACTGAACAGACTTACACAGGCAAAAAAGAATTTATTTAAGACTAATGTAAGGGAGGTTACGGCTGCTGAGATGGTGGTGAGAAACTGAACTCAACTTTCTGGAAGCAAAAGGTGAAGGAGTTTTCTGCATTGGAGTAAAATAATGGAAAAATTATTGCAGTATTTTTAGAGCGAGGTTGCTCGTTGTGATTAAGGCATCTGTGTTGGCAAATTCGTTTATCCTGAAGTTAGGGTCCTTCTGGCCTGCAGAGATCAGGAAGAGCCACTGTCTTCTTTGGTAATTATATTCTGAACAGCTCCAGTTTTGGATCCCCGAGAAAGGCATTTCTGGGCTACCAAATTGGCAAGAGGCTGGAAGAAGTCTCAAGAGAAAGAATTTATAATTTCAAGTTTTCTAAAGTTAATATACTTAGAAAAACATATCAAGGGTCTATAGTCATGAAAAATTGTCTAAATATGAATGGAGCTGTAATGAAGTTCAGGCTGTCAGGGTCAATACGGAAATAGCTACAGGAGAGAAGCAAGGCAGTGGTGAAAGGGTGGAGCACCAGTAACGGCAATTGATTTAGTGTCCTGGGAGACATTAGAGCCAAGACAGGGCAGAGCGAAGTTATCAAGTCCCTTTGTAGGTGACAGCATTGCTCTGCCCTGGCTAGTGCTATCAGAGAGAGGGGACTGATGGCCCAGTTTAGCAAGGTCTGTCAATAGAGGATGCGCTTTCTTTTTCTACGAAACTAGTTTGAGAAGCTATGAGTACTTTTATTTTGGGTTTCTTATGTAAAAGAAACGCTGTGAGAGTTGACCATCTGTGTCTGACTTACATTATGTAACATTATTGTCTTAAGATCCATCCATTTTCCCGCAAATGATGGGAATTCATTCTGATTGGGTAAAACTTCACTGTGTATACCTACCGCATCTTCTTTATCTATTCATCTGTTGATGAGCCCCTAGGCTATTTTCAGGCTTTAGCTGTTGTGAATCATACAGCTATAAACATGGGTATAACTGTATCACCATAGAATGATGACTTTAACTCTTGAGAACATGGGAGAGGATTAGTTGGGCCAAATGGAATTTCAGTTTTCCATTTTCTAAAGGAATCCCCCAAATGACTTCTTTAATGAGTGTGCTACTTTATATTACCATCAACAATATAGAAGAGATCATTTTCCTCATATCCGTACCAGCATCTGCTCTATTTCTGAATTCTTGCTGATAGCCTTTTTTGGCTGGAATATAGTGGAATTTTAGAGGAAGAGGGCAAGTGAAGGTGAGAGGGAAAAATAATTGAATATGATCAACATAATACAAAAAATAAATTCAAGTGTTATGTATTACAAATATTACTACTTCTAGACTTACCTGGCTAACAACCTATCAGCCTACCTTCCCTGGCCACATCAGAAAGGAATATATCAAACACAATAAACAGAGAAAAAATGATTCTTTGCCAGGAGCTGGGAATGAAAGAAATGAAAAAAATGAGACGGTTTCTGAGGAGGTTAAAAACTTTGAACAAGTAGACTCTACATTCTTAAGAATTGGAGTAAGGCTGATTAGATTTAAAGTAAAAAGTAAATGTTCTATTTCTTTCACAATGAAATTTGTGGAGTAAGATCCATACTCAAGTATGACTGAAGTGGGACTTTCCTGTCATCACAATCTACTTCACGTAATATACTCAGTGAGTGGAGAGGACATAATTCAGAGTCTACTATGCAGATGTACAAAGAAGACCCTTCAAAGGTTCATGTGTGAGTGAAGACCCAGGTTCATTATTCAGGAAAAATATTACATTGATTACATGGATGATTGAATTAAAATAAGTGGAGTAAATACCTGTCTCAGTTTCCAATTCATTTTTTGTGTACTTGCTTTTCTACTTGTTGAGAGGATTAATGGAGGTAAAGATTTTTAGTTTATGGTAATTTGTAGAGATTTGTTGAAAGAAGAGTGTATGTAAGATTAATCTGGTAGGTCTAAATTGCAAATCCTTTACAATAAGGATCATATGTGATCACATTTTTCATGTGTCTGATTTCAATGTATCTATGTCACAATAAAAATAGATTATAAGGGAGTGCCTTGAAGATGACAATGGAGAAAGAATATTTTGCCAGTGTCTCTGAGTGATTCAGCTGGAAAAAATGAGCTTCAGTGAAGAAATTGCCTCTGCAGGTGAACCTGGGAAGATGGAGGAGTTGCTGGACCTGAAGAGTGACCTGAGTATTGGAGGAAGAACACGGAGGACAGACAGGAGGATGGCCAGGGAGTGAGCGGAGTTTCTCAGAGGGCCCTCCAGGGTGCAGCCTGGAGCCACGGAGGACTTGAGTGCTTATCCAGCCCTTGGACTGCAAAGCTGAAAAATCCATTGCGTGGGAGGCTTGTAATAAGGTTAACAGCCCAGAAAGTACCAGGCCATCTTGTAGCTCTGCATCCCAATAGCATCCTGGGCCACAGTGTGACTGAACACTGAGTCATCCCAGCTGTTGTGAAGAGTCAAGGAGATGCTCCATTTCCTAGCACTACTGGAATCATGGAGCTCTTGCTTGCTGGCAAATCCAGCATGGCTGATTCGTGAGTAGGAAGATGTGATTGTCCCCTCAGATGGCAGGATCCTAGGTATTTTATATGGTGATTTCCCAAACAAATAACACAGAGGCATATTTTATTCTTTTTCTCTTATTTTTTGACTTTAGCCTTACTTCAATGGTTTTCCATAGATGTGTTGAATTTGCATATTTTCTACTTTCAAGGCATTTTATGGAGGCAAATGGTGTAATACTGAGAGTGGGGGGAGCTCATGGACGATGTCAGAGAAGCGCAAAGGGGAAGGGTTGTAATGTGGACACAATATATATGTGCCCAAAATAATAAAATGTACCACATGGGTTTTTTTTTGTTGTTGTTGCTGTTGTTGTTGTTTTGTTTTGTTTTTTTGACACAGGGTCTCCTCGGTAGTCTAGGCTGGCCCTGAACTTCCCACACAGACCAGGCTGGCCTTGGACTCATGGCAATCCTCCTGCCTCAGCCTCCCTAAATGCTGGGTTGACAAGCATATACCACCACGCCTGGTTTATGTGGTGCTGGGGAATGAGCTCAGGTACTTAGTGCTTGCTAGGCAAGCACTTTAACACTATTACTTTTTCCTCTTGCATATGTATTCTAATAAAATCGGAGGGCAAAGAAAATACTTTAAGTTTAAATGCACCCATAGATTGTAATTAAATTGATAAAATGATATATAATAACACAAATCAAGAGGGAAAAACAGCTGTGTTAGTTGTGACAAAGCAGTCTGTAGAGGAGGAGAAATGAAAACACAGTAGCACTCATAAGAGAACGAGAATAATACTTAAATTTTGGAGATTAAACATGACACTTGTAAATAACACATGGAACAAGAAGTGTCAAAATTTGAAAAAAAATATTTAGAATTAAGTAAAAATAAAAATACAGTTTACAAAAACAAAATATTTGAGATAGAACACATGCAGTGCTTACGGGGAAACTTCTAACACTGAATGAAGGTATTAGAAAATAAAAAAAATATCTTGGACTTGAGTATAGCTCAGGCGTTAAAGTGCTTGCCTAGCAAACAAAAGGACATACATTCAGTTTTCCAGAACAACACATAATCACTGAGCACAGTAGCACACAACTTCAATCCCAGTGCTTGAGGGTTTGAGCCAGGAAGATTGTCTTGAATTTGAGGACAGCCTAGGCAACATCGTGAGTTGAGGACCAGCCTGGACCAGCAAGATCCTCTCTCATTAATAAATACATAAATAAATAGAAAAATACAAACATAGAAATAAAAAATAAAAAGAAGTTTAAAATTAAGAATCTAAATTTTATTTCATCACAATTTTATTTTAGAAAAATAGAAAAGAAGTATATCCAAAAGAAAAAAGAGGTAAAAATTGAATTAAAAAACCAATAAATTGAAAACAGAGTTTAATACAGCAAATGTACATGTAAAACGCTATAGACCCCATGAACACTAATAGAAAATAAAAGAATATTATTTTACAACTCTATTCCTGTAAATTTCATATTCTACAAGGAACAGATTAAGCTCTGAAACACACGATCTGCCAAAGCTCACATAAAATGTGCAATAATTGTAGGCCTACATGCAGTTAAAAAAAATTGAATCAATTAAAAAAACCTCTAAAAGAGAAGACGCTGAGTTTGTATGGGTTCTCTCATTGTATCTTGCCAAGTCTATCAATTCTTTTCAACATGTTCAAAAGAAAGAAGCAGAGAAAGTGTTTTTCTTATTCTATGAAAACAAAAGTACCTTAATATCAAAATTAGTCAAAACATTTAAGGAATTAAATAAAAATTCAGCCAAAAGATTTTGAAGAACACAAATGCAAAAGTTTTCAACAAAATACTAGCAAAATTCAATAGTGAATACAAATAATTATATAAAAGTAATAAACTTTACCTCAGTATACAGGACCGAGTCAACATCAAAACAATGATATATTCATTTAAGAACAATAATAATCAAAAATTATACAATCATATCTGTAGATATGGAAAAAGAATTTGACGAATTTTATACTCACGATATAACTCAGAAAATTATGAAGAGAAGAGAACTTTCTGAACTTTGTAAGGAATAGCTTCAAAAAAAGAGATAAGGTTATACTTACTGAGAAAACTTAAAGCTGTCTCACTAAAATTAGGAATGAGGTAATGAAGAGTCCACATCCCCTCTACTGAAGTTAGCTAATGGAATAAAACAAGAAAAATGAATAAAAAAAATAGACACAGAGATAAGAAAAAATGAAGCATTCCTTGATCATGAACTATCTGATCGGTGATATAAAATTTCTGAATCGAAAAAAATGAAATAACTCCTAAAACTTATGTGCAATTATACTGAGGTTGGAAAATATAGAGCTAGCATATAAAATCAAATTAAGAGCTTATAGTCTATGAATGAAACTATTTAGAGGTTAAAAACAGGAGTCATAAAATGGTAGAGAAAGACTTACTTGATAAAAGACTGTTTATTATGTTACTGTTGTTTTGTGGTACCGTAGGATGAACTCAGATCCTTGAGAGTGCTGGAACCACAGGCCTACATCACCATGCCCAGCTTCATAAGAAATTGTTAAACAAAAGATGCAGAGTTCTTAAAATTCAAAGATAAAAAAATTTTAAAAAGTGTTAAAAGTGAGTCAAAAGCCAGACTTTGTGGCACACATCTGTAATCCCTTCTGTGGGAGAGGTGGAGGCAAGAGGGTCGCCAGCTTGCTCATCGGTGCCCATTTGCTTTCCCATAATTAGAACCCAGCAGTCAATGCTCAAAGGAGGAGACACTAACACATATGTCTTAGTTTACCCTAAGTAGTTCAAAGGTTGTGTTGACATAATCTTTTTCACACAGACGATTATATAATAGTTGTTATATGTGTTAACTTTTCATTGTTGTGATAATATGCGTGAGAAAGATTTATTTTGACTCACAGTTTCAGAAGTTTCAGCCCATGACCAGTTGGCTTGATTTGTAGCAAGGCAGGAAAAAAACATGCTAGAAATGTTTGGTAGAGGAAAGCTGCTCATCTCACGACAGTGACAAGGGAGAAAGAAATGCTGTGTATGTGTTTTATATTTCTGCTTTTGTTTCTGGCCCCCAGCCTACTGGATGTTGCTACCCGTGCTCAGAGTGGGTCTCACCTCTCAGTTTGCTGTTCCAAATGCTGAGGATAGCACCCCTCAGACACTCCCCAATGGGCACTCTAATAATTTCTTAAGCACTCTCAATTTGGTGATCAAAATTAATCACAATTAACTTATTATTTTATTAATATGTTTGTGAAACATATTAATTATATTCACCTTGAGAAACTGGTGTATAAATATCACACCATAGGCATTTTTAGTTCCCATTCCCATCTTTCCTTCTCTTCCTTCCCAAGATCCTCTTTTCAAATCTACCACAGTTCATAACTGTCAAAACAGGGAACAACCAAGCTGTACTTCAGAAGGTGAATAGATAAACTGTAGACAATTCGGGCAATGGAACATTATGCTATCATGCTATGAGATATATGGTAAAATATAAACGCATTACTAAGTGGTGGAGGTCAACCTGAAAAAGTTCATGCTGTATAACTACGAACATATATATTATGTGAAAGATAAAACCATGGAGTTAGTAAAAAGGTCAGTGATTGCCAGGAGTTGACAGGGAGAAAAGGATAAGTAGGCAGGGCATAGGTAATTTGGGGGCAGTACAGTGTCGATGATATTGTGAATGTGCATGTATTTGTCCAAATCCATTGAATGTACGCCTTGAAAAGCAAGCGCTAAGATAGACTGTGCACCACGAGTGACGGTACTGTGCCCACAGAGACTCTTCAGTTGTAATAAACGCTCCTCCATTGTGCTTCCAGGCCGCTGTGAACTGAGAAGCTTTGCTCTGCCACCGCCTGCCACTCTGATGCTTTTTCCCTGAAGCCAGGCAACAAGGGACTCACTCTCCTGAAACCATGAGCCAATTACGCCTCTATTCCTTTAAGATGTAGGTGCGAGGTGTTATGTTAGTGATGTAAAACCAAACGAATATAGAAAATCGGTACCCTGAGAGATGTCATCGCTGTAGCTCTACCTTGACATATGCAGTTAGATTATGAGAGGAATTTGAAAAGTGCGGAGATATAGATTAGAGAAATCTTAGAACAGTAAGTGATGGGCTTTTTGTTAGGAGCTCAGAAGACCTGGACACTGATATAAATGCAAATATTAAATTATAGGCTCAGAAGGTTTCAGTTAGGAATAAACCTTCATTTGGATTTGGACTAGATGCCATACATGTCATAGTCTTACCAAAATATCTGCATTTTGAAACCTTATATGTCATATTTTGCCAAAATATTTATCTACATTTTCCTCTAGTCCAGAGACTATGGGAGGCTGAGACTAAAATTTATAGACCAGTGAATCTGGCAGAGGGAATTTCAAGTCAGCTGAACATTCAGGCTGTGACATGGATTTTACTGGCTGCTTTAAGGCAGATTTGTAATGAAAGCTAGTGGCAAATACCAAGGCACTTGGATTTGAAAAACTTAAATTTCATCCCAAAAGAAACCACATGTAAAATTGAGCCAAAGGATGTCTGGTTTCTAAGGATACTGGTGTTTCTAATAGGAAGCTGATTACTTTGTATGGAGACAAGAAGAGAGATTATTATGAGGGTATCTCATATAGCAAGGATCCATTCATGAAGGACTCATGAGTGAAAAGCGTCTGCCTCTCATTTAAGAAGAGTCCCTAAAATCCCTGTTCAAGAAAAGCTTGGGCAGCTGCTCCTTGGGAATAATTTTATTGCACTTTGTCATCAAGGCACTCAGGTTTCTGCAGCCATGACCCAAGGGGTCTGGCTACTGCATACTTTGACATGGTCCATGTGATGATGATTTCACTGACATGCAGAATTTAGGAGTTATGGAGACATTAAAGTTTCCGTGAAAATTTCAAAGAAAAGCCTGGAAAGTGAGACAAGGAGCCCACCAAAGGCCAGAGAAGAAAGAAAAGACGATGCCAAAGGTGTGGAAGAGATCTCAGGAAGTTGAAGATATCCAGGACTGTACAATGTCTGCTGAGGATAGCTGCCCATGATGAACACGGCCAGACCGAGAGAGGCCATATGGGCTGAGGAAAAAAATGCCATAGCAGTAGCCAAGGTGTTCTGAAGCTCATATTTCACCACCAACTAAAGGATTTAATACTTGCACTAGTGGTTTTGGTCTTGCTTTGCTGTGCATCTTTTCTGTCTCTCTGTCTTACATTTCAATGATGAGGATGTTTATTTATCCTGGGGGCTACATGTCTTGCTTTTAATGTTTTGAGATTCCTAACTATGACATGTCCTTGAGTCTCAGAGGAGATTTTAATTTTTATTTTTAAAGTATTTGGGAACTATTGAAACTTTGGGAAAGAGATTATTGCATTTTCCATTGTATACAAGTTAAAGGTTTCATTTTAGGTAGAATTACTCCTATGTTATTGTATTTATTTGGTGATTATGAGTTAAGGAAATATGTTAAGTTGTCAAGTTGACAAGGCATGGAATGGAATATTCAAACTGAGCTATTAATTTGATAGGCTTGGAAGGTTTCTAGAAGACTATTAGTAGTAAATAATTTTGAGTGCATCTGGGAGAATTACAGAAGAATGACTCTGAATACTTTATCTGATCTCTGGAACTTTCTCTTTGGTGCTGTCCTCCAGCTACCATATGTGACCTAGAGAGCTTTGTTTCATTATAATTTTTCTACCAGTCTTTGAAGGAATCTCCTCAAAGTAAACCTGCCCTCCTTTATTAAACAGTCTCCAGTGTTTAAGGAGGATTTCAGTTTCAATGAAAATATACTAAACTTGACCCAAACTTTTTAGTTTTTTAATATACTTTAAGACTACAACTAAATACTTTTTCTCAGGAGCCAATAAATGGCTGGAAACAAAGGTAAATATGTTTAATGCCTGCTCTAAATATGGTTTACATACACAATTTGAAAAGAAAAATGGTTCTTATCTTCATTGTTATGCAAGTAGATAGAGAGAAGGGGAAATGAGGTAAAGGTCAAACCTGGAAAGAATCTAAAAATAAAAAAATTAGAAAGAGGAAAAATCTAAGGAAAATTTACACATGAAAAATTATGGTTTCAAGGAAAAAGATACATGAACCCCCCACCCCCATTAAGTTTGAAAGAGTGGTTATGCCTTTCTTTTTCCTTTTTTTCTTACAGCCTTATGACTGATTTATGTGTTACATGTGATTAATAAGTACAATTTTCAACTCCTGACTTCTAGTATTGCATTGCTTTGTAGTTTTTAGGATTCTGAAAAAAAAAATATGGTTACTGTGCACTAATCCAGATAGTTGAGAGGATGGGGCAGAGGAAGGAGACAGCGTGTTTCAACACCCAAGAGAAACACAGCACCTATAGCTGTGATCTGGTAGAACATGGATTTTTGCCTGTGAAGATACAGGTGGCTGGGTTTTCCCAAACTAAGAAATCAAAAGAATCTGTGTTCTGACAGTAGTGACCAGTGCTTCTCCAGGAGTTAAAATAAGCCAGGTAAAAATGCTTTATTAAAAAGAGTAGTCTTGAATAAAATAATGAGCATAAAGACATCAAAACTGTGACAAGGTACATAGTATCAGTTACATGAACCCCTATTTACTGAATACCTACTCTGTTCATGGTCTGTACTAGTCCATCGAGAAGCTAGATCAAATAGAGAGACGGAGAAATTGCAGAGACAGTGTGTGCTGCCTTGTCATACATGCCCAGATGCCATCATGTACATTATAGACATTTTGAATTATGAACTGAAGAAAAAGGCATCAGTGAAGGGAGCGTGAAAAAAGAAAAACAGACATTCTGCTAAGAGATGGGTCTGAAATTAGCCACAGATAGCCATAAATGACAAGCAAAAGGCGGCTAGGAGCGCATCATTGGAGAGAAAGAAAATCAGGTGAGCGTGATTACATTGTGGACCTCCCGTCATCCAGCGTGTGATCTTTTCCTAAGAAATAGTCTGCAGTGAACCGAGAAAATGGAAAAAGTTATCTCATCACAATAAAGCTTTCATTTTATCGCTACCTACTTACTTGTATATTCAAAATGTCACATCAACTTAAAATTTCATCCTCATAATTTGCATGTTGGACTTTCACTTACTTTCTCGGCATCTAAACCCAGCTTTTCAATGTCTACCTCCTTATTTGTCCTGAGTCACCGGGCAGTCCGGTGACATGGACTCTCTTGTCCTCTTTCATTGCTTTGCACTGGCTGCTGTTGATCGTAAACAGAATGATTCATTTATAGATCAAATGGTCAGTCGTTACGAACAGTCACGTTATATTTCATGAATCCAGCAGTTCGGTTATAGCCATATTAACATGAATTTATTACTAGAAATCAATATGATATTCCTTTAATATGCATGAGTTTTGTAAGCTGAAGACTGTGTAGATTATCTTTTATAATATTGAATATTCATTCTTTTATAGCCATCTGCATATTTTTGATACTATAAACTTTGGAACTGATTTTTTTTCTTAAAATACTTTATAGTATGTCATCATGGAGTGGCATTCAAGTCAATTAGTGACAGTCACAAGTAATGTTGTTAACATGGTTTGACAAGTGTGTATACATGGAGGAAAAATCGCTAACACATTTTAAGGGCAGTATCATGAAATTAAAATGGAGTTTATTCTCCATGTCCCAGGTGCAAATAAGAAGCATTCTACTCATAAACTGATACTCTTTGCCCAATATGTTGTTTTTCCCCTCTGAGTATCATAATGTCATGAATATAGGATTTTGCTTTTATTTTTTTCCATTTTATCGATATGTATAAGTGCAAAATTTAAGGTTTACAATGAAGTTGACCATTTTGTGCTCATACATGTCTTGTCAAGGTGCCAAGGACTTTTCCCGCTCTCCTTTTGTCCCTTCCCCTACACCCCCCACCACACCTTTCCCCCGGTTCACTTTGTTTTTCGTTTTAAGTTCCATAAGAGTTGTGATCTGGGTCTCTCATATCAGAGAGACCGTTCGATGTTTCACCTTCTACTTCTGACTCACTTCACTAAGCATGATGTTCTCTAGTTTCTTCCATTTGCCTGCAAAAGCCTCCATGCTGTTGGAATTTATAGATGTGTAGTATTCCATTGTGTTTAAACACCGCAGTTTTTGTGTCCATTGGTCTGTTGATGGGTATTTTGGTCACTTCCATATTTTAGCTGTTATTAGTTGTGCTGCTGTGAACATGGGCATACATGTACCTCTGTTATGTGCTGTTTAAGTTTACCTGCATGATCCCTGCTTTGATTGTAATAAGTCACGAAGCACCTCTGTGAGATTTAAGCAACTGCATTCCAAGGTTTCTTGTCACAGATCTAGTCACTTTTCTCAACTGGCCCAAAGACCATGTGTAATGAAACACTTTTTTGGGGGTGAGGAGAACTGGGTAACAAAAGATTGTATAGCTTCAGGGTGATTCATGAAAATTGTGAATGTAATTGGGGATTTGCTGTGCAGGGGTGTCATCGATATCTAAACCTACCTTGATGCATGTTTACCACAAAAAAAGAAAAAAACATTTAGGGAAGCAGCTTGTTTCATTAAGTTATGGAAGCATTCCTATTGTCATATTGGGGTGTCTATCATTGCTAATTCAGAAAAAAGACCCTGGCTTTCTCTTGATACTATGTTGGTGGGAATGATATTACAAAATTTTTATTTTCATCTCAGCTGCTTCCCAAGTAAGGCTCTCACTGTTGCTCATATAATCATGGGAGATGACTTCGAATTTTTCTGGATGATTATGAATATGTGACTCAAAGATATTATTCTTAGAGTGTAACAAGAATAGAATGATTTGATAGACATGAATCACTTAAAAATTATTTATGGGTCTTTGGTGTTATCATAACATGAAGTAATCCACAGAGATGCGAGCTATAGAGATACTTATTGGAAAGTTTTCTTCATATGATGACAAGTAAATTACTTTCATATGCCTAGAAATATGCCCAGGCATCCAAAAGGGAATTTTGCCACATAGGATGACTTTATTACGAATGTTGCTGGACATGTGAGCTGCAATATTAATTAAAAGGTCTAAACTTTCTCAGATTGACAGTTATACCAAACATAAGGCAACGCTAAAGCAAAAGCTGAGAAGATCACCTACATTGTTCAGTCATGTTTTGCACTGTTAAATGAGAATATCTAATGTCGCACTTATCAAACTTAAATATTTCAAGATATTTTGAGTTTCTTCCTAGATGAAAATATATTCTTATTAGCTAAATGCGTAAAAAAGTTTATTTTGTAATTATTTTCACTGGTTATTTGTTAATTGTGTCATGATGTCCCATAATGTAATGTTTCTTTTTAAAGGATGTACACACAAGTTCCATTTCTAATTTGTAACCCTTTTCAATTAATTTTTCTAATTTTATACTAGTATCTCTATAAAGGCAAAAGTTGTGATACTCTGTAATTTGCTGGCATGAAATTTTAGAAAATAACTGAAGTTAACAAAATTTTAATATCTTCATCTTCCAACAATTTAAATATGATATTTAGAGTACATTATATATTAAACCAACAGAGTTTTTGCATGGATGGATTGAATTCACAAATAAATCTTTGATTTACTTTCTGGTTTAAAGTATGCACTCAATGTTTATTATGAATGGATACTATCACATACTTAAATACCTAATCAATTTTGCTACATAACTTATGGTAACTTATTTAGATATATTAAATCTTCTCTGTCAGAACTCTATTCAGCACTAAGGGCAAAATGCCAAGTGCATTGTTATATATTATCTAACTAATAGCACGGTAACTAATAACATGGTATTTTCTCGTTAGTTAAATGTTGCCTTTGCCATCCAAAACTGCATATAATCTGAGGTTGTATGTGTTATAATTATGCTTCATTTATAAAACTTTAAGTTGTATTTGGCTAGAACACCTACTTATCCTCTAATTTATGAATTTATTAGCTTTCATTATAAATTGAAATGGGTGAAATTGCATTTGCTTCAAAATCACATTGTACCTACAGGATATTTATGATTAGGAATTATATCTACTAGTTTGTGAAAAATCAGTCATTTCTATTTTACATGATATGTTTAAACAATTAATGAATGATGTTTTGGAAAGTGTCCTCTCCCTCCAGGGCCATCCATGAGTCTCTTGACACACTGGTTGGAAAGTGATGTTCTTTATAACTGACAAGTAATTTTTATACATGGATAAATAACTGTGTTGACCTTCAGGCTACTGCCTACAGAGCATGGTGAAAATTTCTTCTTTGTCTTGTTCTTTTATTTTTTGTAACTTTGTAAATTTTCTTAAACCATCTTATTATTTCTTCCTTCTGTCATAACATATCATTGTCACTTTCAAAAACCTTGATCCATAATGCCATTATTCCACCTTTTCTTCACAAATATCAATCACTGTTGACATTTAACATTTACAAATGACTGCAGCAGATTTCACTTATGCTTGATTGGGTACTGTATTCTATATTTGGTCATGTGTCTGGTTCATTGAGAAAGTCTCTCAAATGATTTAGATAAATAGATTGATATGTTAAGTCAATCAGGTTAGTTTTCATAGAAAAAAGGAAGCATCTTTGACACTTTTCTTTTTCCTGAGGTTAAAATTGTAAACATAGTATTTCCCTCAAGTAAAATAAATTGCTTTTATTTTGTATTTTATTTATGTTAACAAGCAAGTATATTTTACTTATGTTAACAGTTTATAAAAGATATTTCAGAAAATAATACATAAACTATGAAAAGTTGAACACTGTGTTTCCATAAACTATGTCTTTCTTGAGCGTGATCATTTATTTGAAGTTTTTTCACCTACAATACTTTTGAGCATTACTAGATTAGATGAGACTTCATTTACGCTCTTCCCACAAATGTGGAAAAAGTCCTTACACCATTTTTCCACCAATCTAAAGCACAGTTCTCCATTGTGTTCCAGTGAGTGGTTTTTGGTCTCTTGTAATTGAAATTGCCCACCGTTAATTGCCACAGATGGTTAAAGTGGAATATTTTCTTAGTATATTTTCGTGATTTAGATCTGGATAGTCGTCCAAATGCCTCATGTACTTAGATATTGTAGATAATCAACGGATTTCGCTTACTATAAGATGACCTCTGTCCAGGAGAAGCAGATTACCAATGGAGTGATGGACCACTGAGGGTGTGGCTGATCACTGATGATGTGAGCGATCACTGGAAGTGTCATAGCTTCTTCCAAAGCCCCTGCTCTTCCTACGGCCACGCTGTGTAGTGCTGCTCTTCATCAGCCCCTTTCAGCCATTGCCAGCTGCCTAAGATGGGACTGAGACCTACTGAAACTGTGAGCCAAAATGATTCTTTTTGCCCTAAAATTGTGGGTGTCAGATGTCAGGTATTGTGTCCCAGCAATGGAAAATGACTAAGAGAAAATCAGTGATGTCATTCCCATAAATTTAACTGACACTGCTGTTTAGAAGCTGTTGGACCTAGTTTACAGTAGATGTTTGGAAAGGTTTGAGGATGCTGGCTACAGAAGACTTAGGGTGCTGTCAGTAAAGCTTGATGGGAAACTTTGATCTGAGCCCAGAAGATCAGAATACTGACAGAAATGAATACCATAAATGTTGGGCTCAAAAGGTTTCAGGTCGAGGGAGGAGTGTTTTGGAGATTGGTCTAAAAATCATGTATATTACTGTCTAGCAAGACATGTGTCTGCATTTTTTCTCTGTTACGCAACTTTTCCTGAAACTGAAACTACAAGTGCTGGGCTATCTAGAAAATTTCAAGACAGCCCATTCTGGTTTGGATCTGCAGTGCTCTTCAAAAACCTCATGTACATATAGATACAGTGTATTATTGGAAAGTAGAGCCTGGATGGAATGGGTGTATGTTTGAGGCTTGACCTGAAGGGGCGTTTCCTGGTTCTGCCCATCTTCCCAGACTTGGCTCTGTTCTGCCATGCTGTGAGAAGCTCTGTCTCCAGCTCTGTACTCAGTACATGTTTCCACCATATTATTGTAGTCTGGGCAAGTGTCAATGGACTGTGACCTTATGAAACATCAAGCAAGTCATTCCTCTCTAAAATTGCGAATTTTGGGTATTCTGTCCCAGCAATGAGAAAGTAATTAAGACACAGCCCAACATTCAGGCTATCACGTGGGTACTGCTTAAGTTTTTTAGTCAGCTCTACACTGAAAATCAGAAGAAAATATCAAAGTAAAAAAATGCAAAAACTTCATTTTTTTCAAGAAAGATAGTGTCTGCAAAGTGTGATAAAGGAAAGCATGATTGCAGAAAACATTAGCATTAAAATAGATAAGTATTCTTCATCAGGACAACAGGAAAAATGCTTTGGAGGAATCAAAGGGTGTGGCATATTACTGAAGGCATGAGTAATTATCAAGATTCCACCATTTATCCACTCAAGGATACAAAGGCAAAAGACTTTGCTTTGAAATGAGACAACCAGAGCATCCTGCAGGACAAACTAGGGCGGTGAATTCTCAAGGAATTCAGGCATCTAAGAAGCCCCTGCAGCCATGGTCCAAGGGGTCCAGTCTACTGCTTAAGCCAGAGACATACTTGGCATCGCTCATGTTGTGCTGGTGTTACAGGCATGCAGAGCCCAGGAGCTTTGGGAGTCATGGAGATATCCACCAAGATTTCAGAAGAGGCCTCATAGTCCAGAGAGTGTACCCAAGAGGGAGAAGCACACGAAGCTCTGAAAGTGAATCTGAAAGTGCAGTGGAGACCTCAGAATCTTGGAGAAGCGAGGAATGTAGACTAGGGGCTGTGGAAGGCCACAAGTTGTGAGCAGAGTCATCTCAAACAAGAATCCAAGGAGGCTGCAGACAGACGGAATGCTTTGGAAGTGGGCCTACCTAATCCCTTTGGAACTGATATTTTGCCACAGTTAATAGTGTTGCTGGATGCGAAACTACACAATTGAACAAATGCCGTACTGACTGTTAGTCTGGCTTTGGTCTGGCTGTTTTCTATTCCCTTACCTCTTTCTTTGGTAATGGAGATAATTATTGTGTCCCATTGTAGGTCAGAAATGTTTAACTTTCTTTGGTATTCACAGGAGCTCACAGCTAAGAGTATACAAGTTTCAGAGGAGACTTTGGATTTGAACTTGTTAGCATTATAACTGTTATGATCTTGACAACTCTTCGAGGTAAACTAAATGCATTTTCTGTAAAGAGGTAGACATGAGTTTTTTTTTGGGGGGGCAAGGACAGAAATTATGGTTTAAATCTTAAGTGTACCCCCAAAGTCTCATGTATTTGGACACCTATGCATTTGGATTATCTATGGTTTTCACGTGCTGTGATGTGGAGCCTGGCCAGGAGGGTTATTCTGCCAACGTATGGTGGAATACTGAGGATATACAAGATCACTAGGAAGTTAGCATGGAGAGTTACAGTCTCTCTAAGCACTAATCCTTTCTCTTGTGGTGTCATGAGCAGCTGTCCTCTGCCAAACTCTTCCAGACATTGCCAGATGTCCATGAGTGAACTGCAACCTCCTGAAGCTGTGAGCTAAAATAGTTATAGATGTCAGGTAATGTGTCCAAGCTACAAAAAAGCAAGTAAAAAAGTAAATATTACATTTTCCTTCCAACTGTGTCCAACCTGAAATTGGTAGCAGGTTTCTGCCTGTGATCATTCTAATGTTATAATAAATATTTTTACAATAAAAATTTAGTACTTATGCATGCACAGTAAATCATTAGATTTTTTTATGTGGCCTAAAATGTTTTCTTTTCACTAAAAAACAAGGAAAAACAATATTAAGCTATAGATTGGACATGCCTGTAGACACTATGTTTTCTTTTTTCTCACTAATGAAATTATTTATCAATTTGCAAATACCTTATAATAGTAAATTTTTGGTCACATACACAGTACATCTACATATTAGAGTTTTGCTCCACTGTTTTCATTTACATGACAGTCTTTTTAATTTTTGATGCAGGCACACTCTTAATTGACTTCTAAAGAGACTTTTGATAGCATGGCTTCTACTAACATTAGTTGCTGCTAAGACCTAAAAGTTAGGATAAATTCTAAATACACAAACATATAGACACAGTTCTCACAAATACACACACACATGCACACACACATATACCTGCGCCTCCATATAGGTCTACTTTGGCAAATATACATGTGTATGTGTAAGACATATGTTTGTGTGATACGTGTTCACATATGGGTAAGTGTAACCACCGTCATAACAACTATGCTCATAACTGAACATAATGAGAAGTTTAACTATCAAACATCCTGTTAATTGTTAGTTTACCAGCATTGTAGTTTAAAGCAAATACAAAAGAATTGAGAAATGATTACAGATCTGCATAAAGGGCAACCAATCCAGAAGGCACGAGTATCAGCACCGCTGGGGAGCGGGCACACAGCATTTCAGCCTCCACGCAGCTACACTTTTCTGCAGGACTCTCATTTCCACTTACTGCCACTGTTAGTGTTTAAGAAAGTAACATTTTCCTGAAGCAAACTGGAACCAGATGCTGTACATATATTTATAGGATAATTAATTATTCATCCTTTGTTCCTAGTTGCTATTTACTGTCATAGTCCTTTGAATATAAAGTTGAACCTTCTAGCAGCGTATCCAGAGTCTTAGAGGCATTGGCGAAGGGTATCCGGTTTGGATAGATAAATGGATGACAGTCTGTTTTGGAGCCCAAAGCTGAGCGAGCTTAGGGCGGGAGCGATGCTGCCCCTAGTTGCAGGCTCTCAGCCAGACATCTTTGAGCAGGCACAATCAGCACAACCGCACATGTCAGTCTTAATGGGAAGCTCACTTTTGGCCACATTACTTATGGCATTATAGCTTGTAATGGCTTAAACTGACTTAATTTCCTTAGACCCCTGCTGGAATTCTTAACACAACTAGAGTATGTTGTGTTGGTACCATGCCAAAATCAGGGAGAGCTCATTCTTTCTTACAAATCCCCTTATTAACTAATAGCTTACATTTAAAAAAATGAGATGACATATCAGAATGCTAAGAAATAGAAATAATTTAAAAGGTGTTCTCAAGTGCCATTTTGGGACCTCTTCCAAAACAGAAGGATTAGTAGAGGTTTGCCAAAAGTCAAGATTAAGGGACATCATGTAGTGACTGCTTCAGAAGGGGATGTTTTCCTGTTTCCTTCTGTAATCTTTCAAGAGAGAGAGAGAGAGAGAGAGAGAGATGTTTGACAGTGATGAAATTCAGTTATTAAATTTTTTCTTTCAAAACACTGAAGACTTTTGTAGTCTCTAAAATAAACACTTAATAGTGGCAGGCAAACACTTATTAGAACGATAAGTAGAAGAAACTATTTCCATTACTTTTTTTCCTTATTCATACAGAAACATGGATAAAACATTTTTTGACTGACACTCTCACAGTAGAAGCAGTTTATTGATCCCATTTCTCTCTAAAATAAGGAGAAACTGTGACCTGATTAATGTCTAGAAAGATTCTGACTGAGACCAATAGCATTGCAAATACTGTTTAAAGGTATAGAAATTTGATTTATGCTGACCTGGTTTTGAGAATAGTGGCATAAAAATCAGGTTAACTAACCAATGGTATCTATGAACATAATGTGACCTACAATTTCATGGACTATGAGATCCTTTATAGGATCAGACAGTTTTCTGAGAATGTTTACATGTTTGCTATGAAAACAGAACTATGAATGACAAGCCATATAGTTGACTTTTGGTGTTTGCTTATTTTATTTCTGTTTATTAAGTGAATAAAAATCCTTTCAGGCTTTGACAGCACACATACCAGAATTGGAAAACTCCATAAACAACTAGGCACACTGGCCAAAAGTGAGTTGATACTTCTTTATAAAATAAAAATCCACTGTAAAAATTCCAATTAGCTTATTTATAATTCACTTTGCAGAAACCTCTTCTACGTTTTGTGAAGTATATATTCACAACTAGAACCAAATGAAACTGTGAAATAGAAATGTAGATTTATATTACGCATCAATGTTCGGAGCAGCACTTATGTACATGCTGACGTGGGCCTGATCAAGAAATAGTCATCACCTACAAAGAGTAGCTCATAGACCTGTCAAGAAAAGACAAAACAAAACAAAACAAACAAACAAACAAAAAGCCCCTACACCACAGCTATTCAGGGACTCAGTGTGGAAAGTGATAGTATTAACTTCTGTCTACCTAGCCATTACTTAAGGTCTTTGTGAACAAAAGACTTGTAGTCAGTAAATTCTTACCTCCAAAGGTATGTCTAAATGTTTCAAGTAAAATACAAGCTTCAAACATCGCCTGTATTTACTTACACAAAATGAGATGGTTGTATATATTCAAAAATTATGGGATATAGTAGTGATATTTTAAAGTATATTTAGATAAACTCGTCCTTGTGTTGTCTGTAAAACTTTTAAATAATAAAAAATCTAGTTAAGACATAATATTTGGCATATCAATAAAGCATGATGAAATGCTTACAGATGCAAGATATTTATTTTATAAAGAGAAAGTGGCAACAGATACTGTCTAAGTGCATGAGCTTCCAGCAGCAATAATTGATTAATTATACAATATGGATATCGTACTTAAATTTCACAGTGACTTTCACCACTACATTAATGGCCAGTTCAATGAAACAAATATGAAAGTCAATATTAATTTATTATCAGAAAATTCTTGGTGAAACTCTTTAAAGTAGCTCTACTATCTCCCGTAATTCTTGAATATATACAGCCATCTCGTTATGTGTGAGTAAATACAGGCGATATTTGAAGCTTGTATTTTACTTGAAACATTTAGACGTACCTTTGGATGTAAGAATTTACTGACTACAAATCCTTTGTTCACAAAGACTGTAAGGCAAGACAGACTCGTTTAATATTATTTGCTTGATTATTTCATAATCTATGTGAATGTTACCAAGTGGTTTCTACTTGTTCATTGCTAAGTTCAGTTATAATTATTTGAGGCTAAAGTATACTATGGTAAAGCATCTCTTCAGTGAATAAAATCATATCATGATTCTCCATGATTATTCTTTATCACATGTTTTTCATTCAGCGTACATTTCCTATATAAGCTTTGTGTTACAGAGTAATAAAATCCAAATATTTTAAAAGCTTGGCAGAATGGAAACAGAATCTTAATTACTCCTGCTTTTCCTTGACTCTAATATTTCAATAAAATTGATAATTAATTTAAATGTCTGCTATATTTATTTTTTAAAAAATATATTCACATATTTCTAAGTAGTCGACTTATGCTGTCTTCTTCTACCTTTTTAAAAATATATGGTCTTCTTGCTTCCAAAGACATAGATGTAATTCTCCAACCAACTCTATGCTCCCACCAGGAAGCATCCATGCGTCGGTCCCTGCCTGGCACCCAGTTGTACCTCCACGTGACCCCCCTTCCCCAATCTTCTTGTTGAATTGGATCAATTGTGGTTTAAGCGATACAGAGTGCTTGTGTTATTAGCATAAAGCTGATATTCAGTGCTAAGTCATGCAGTGTATTTTCGTATTTGCCTTTTAAAAAAATTTTCTACTAACCCAAGAGGCAATAGGGCCTCTTTATTACTTGATTCACATTTCTTTTCTCTATCAGTATTCACATAAAAACTCTACAACAGAAGTATAAATCTCTGTTCAACATCTTAAAAAAACATGATAACAAATCAAGCATTATTTTCTTGGCTGTATTCCACCCCCCCCCCCCCAGGATTTATTTCACCTTTTCCTATGTAGACTAATTGCTTTCTGGCCCTGAGGCACAGATATCAATTTGGTATGACTCTCACCCTCCAGCATCATTATCATGTTATCATAGTATTTTATTACTAAAGAATATGTACAACTTATTAATGGATTCTTAAGAAATGATCAATGGGGATTTTTAAAATATGAATACCTGATTTTTTCTTCATTTTAACCTCATGCATGTTGCATATTTAAATTATTATAACCTGTAACAATTGTTATATGATGTAAAATTATATACATAAATATTTATTTATTATATATAAATTACTATATTTATTATATATAAATTATTGTAGCCTGAACTTGTTGCTTCCAAATTTTGAAGGCACTGTCTTACTATTTTAAAGTCTTTTATTATTTTGAAGTCTAATTGCATGTTTGAGTTAATGCATGCACTTTTTTCTCCCATGGCTGTGCTCAAAATCATTTTCGTCTCCAATTAGTTAGATAGTTTTTGATGGTGATATATTTCAATGAACTTGAATCTGTTTTCTTCATCATATTTCTGGCCTTAAATAAACTTTTCTAATATAGCAAGTGATTCTCAATTATGAATCTTTAAGAAGTCATGTCTGTCAACTGACTTATCAACTTGATCTACTCAAACCTATAGACACTTAAATTTCAGCGTTTCCACATCTGCTGCGTTGGAATGTGGACTTACTTTTCGTTTTCCAAAAATCATTCAGCATTTCTTACCTGATGTTATCCTCTCCCTTATTTTCTTCTGTTTTATAAGTGTATTCATTTTTAAAATATTATTATTTAAGTACACTTACAGAGGCAGTGCAAGTCATAGTTTACCGCTTATAATTCAAAACTTTTATATTAAAACAAATTCTACTTTATATAATTTTTTGAAAATTACAAAGGTATATGTAATAATATTAAGTTTTATTTGATATTTAACATTATTATGTGAATAACGATCTTAAGTTTATTTTATAAAGTGTCAAAAACCAGTGTGGTTGTTTTTGAAACTGAGAGAGAAAATACATAGTAGAACACATGTCATTTTTTAAAAATAAAATTTAAGCTCATTGTCACAAATATTGAATATTTAAATCCAGTACATAAGTTGGAATCAGTGCTTTATAAGTTCAATCAAGTTTAAATGAGAAAAAAATAAGTTTCTGGAAGATATTTGAAATGGCACAGGGCTAGACCCAATGACTAAACTGTGTCTGATCTCCAGGGTGTTCTTTTATTTGAAAGTTTTCATTTTTCCTACACTTCTAAATTTACGGGTTCACAGCACATAAGGCAAACTTGGTGATCTCTAGCCACTGAGTAATAGACACATAAATACACAGATTTGTAAGTATAAATGAAAATAAAAATTATGTTCCACTTTGAAAATATAACCACACTGTATAAACGACAATTTTAAACAACTTTGGAAACATTCTCAAGTACAAGGGAAGCTGGCATCTCAGAAACACAAAGCAGTATGGGAAACAAGCCAACCAGGACAGAAACAACAAAGCAAAACAAAACTCCTGGCCCAGATCAAGAATATTTAAAAGTTCAAATGAATATCCCAGAATCTGTCCTTCAGACAAGTGAAAAGCAGGTAGGAACATCATGGCACGTGGACTTTGTGACATTATTTCTGGGTTGTAGGAGGAGTGGGTTGGCCTACGGCATATTTGGCTTATATTTGGGGCACTCAGATCTAACAACTAGGTCGCACTCTGCACGTGTGAGGCATACCTCTTGTCTCCCTGGCCAGTGACGCTGACCAATCTGCTCAGCACCGCAAGTTTGTTACTTACTTCCTCATCTGTAATATAGGGCCTATGTGGTAAAAGGCTACTGTGAGCTACTTGATTGGACATTCCTATCCCTTCTGCATCGGCACTCTTTTTAAGCGAAAGGATTTCCTGATTAAATCAGACTGTGTTCTCTGAAATGCGACTCCAGAGTGTTCTTCTCTGTTGTTCCACCCTCCTCAGCTGTTCAGCGGTCGGCACGGACAAAGACCACTGTGGGTAACCTGTTCACAACAACACGCTACCGAGAAACTATGATAACAAGAGATGGAGCATCTTTGCATGGGATCACTAGGACATGAATGCTACATGAAGTTCAGCAATCAGACTTCCAGGTAGAGAAGAGCATTAGAGCTTTATGCTGGGAAACTGTCACATTATTAGTGGTAAAGAAATTTCAAGATCTGGAGGCAGTTTATCAGGTTAATTGAGTAAGGCTAATTCTATGCATCATAATATTTGATGGCTAATGTGTTTCCCACTCAGGTTAGTAATTATTGTAATGTTAAGTCTATAAGTAGATAAAGTAACTTGGGATAGTGTCGTTGGGAAAGGCCAGGGCAAACAAAATAGAAGGATCGACTTATCTCTACAAAACCAAAGCTGATTTCCTGAGTGTAGAACTTCAAATTAGAACCTGACTTTAACTTGGACATGAAATGTGGTAATTTTTTTAATTAATCAACTTCAAATTGATGCAAACACAGTAGATTGAATTTTATTAACCAGTAAAATTCTTCCTGGTTATTTACTACATCAGTGGTTCTTAATTCTGTCTGTATTTGAAGACCACCTGCAAGTATCTCTTAAAAATATCGATGCCTGTTCCTTCTTAAATCATATTCTGTGTAGATGAGGTCAAGGTAGCATTTTATTTTAAGTCCCTAGGTGATTATATTGTGCAGCGAGGCCGAGAACCACTGGAATAAACAAATCACTTAATAATCATTATTTCCCCGAAGATTATGGTTGAAATAATCTTTGGAGACAAAGGTGACCTTGACAGACTCTAGAAATTTGTTTACTTCTGTTAGTTCCACTAGAGCAAAGACTAAGTTTGCAAAATTCAGCAATGAATGAAACTCTGAAAATCACTCTGCAAATTTCAATTACTTTTTATAGTTCTTATGCATTTCTATAGCATACCCAGAAGCGACTCCAATGTGTTTTTTCCAAGTCCACTGAGACAAAACAATACCTTTTTTTTCAAATTGTTTCTTTTCCACACACTAAACACCAAGGAGGATGGAGGCAATTATGTCAGTATTCTAAGCAAAAATATTCTTCCAACTAAATATTGTTCTAATTGAAGCAAAATTGTGTGTTTTTCCTCTCCTATATTATCTAGAAAACTACCTTGATTATGGACTCTGCAGGGATAGCAGCAGTCCCCATCTAGAGATGCAGAGTTTATGATTTATTCAAATCTGTAATGGTAACAAGCTTTCAGTCTATGAGGAGAACTCAGGGCTATCAGTTATTCCAAGGGTCCTGGAAGCTTCCTTTATATCTCACTGTTCGTCTCAGTGACTTTCCTGGAGGGCGTCTTTTGATAGTTGATTATTATGTGAAGTGGCAGGAGGCAGGCAACTTCAAACGAAGCAGCTCCTCAGCCAGAACTAATAGTCTTGGGAAGACGTTATTGTTGAAAATGAACCTAAGGCTGTTGACTGTGGCCACAGGAACTTAAAGGATATTATGAAAGAAAAGGCAATAATTTTTTTACAAATAACATGAAAGATTAATAGCATGAAGAATAATAAATTCTTGGAAATAACATCAAGCATTAATGCTATTTTCAATCAAGCATAGATCTGCCAAAAATAATTTGGGAAGAAAGGGGAGATAAATCTTTCCTTAAATAGAATTAATGTATTCACCTTCCAAAATGTTGTGTTACAGGCCTTCCCAAAGAAGTGAGGAGTAAATTGATGTGAGCCACTTCTGCTTTCAATTTTCATTTATTTCAATAAATAAAATAAATTATTCTTCATGATCGTATTTTGACAAAACGATTGCGCTGTAAAAATAAACAACCAGAACAATAATAAAGGTATAGCATATGATATTAGAAAGGGCCCAGTTAGCATTGCCACCGACAACCTTAGCTTATGTGCTGGCATTATGGAAATAAAAATGATCAGGGACTAACTGCAGCACACATCTTCTTAGTGCAGACTATTAACTTCAGACTGTGTAATGTGGCATTTTCCCTCTCCTAGACTCTGCCTTTTTTGTGTCACTTTTTCTCCTCCTTTTTTTTTTTTTTCTATTCCCTTTGGCAAATGTAGCGTTAATATATTTGCTCTGTGCTCCCATTTTTTGTTGTTCTGACCATTTGATACCCAATGGTTACACGACTTAAAATTCACTGGGCACTTTTCTCTTTCCCACACCCACCATATGAGGCGAGTGGGTATAGTTTTCTCTTCTGTGAATCTTAGCTCTTCGGATTCCTTGCACTACATGTACAGTTTCTGTGCATTGAAAACTGCTGAGTAGGTCAAAAATACAAAGAAATGAGGCTCAAAGATCAGGCAGACTCATAATGGGATTACAAAGGGATCAGAAACAACATATTAAGAGGTGGGAATTGAAACTGATTCTTGAGTTTCAGATATAACAAACTTATTCTGTATCTCTTTATCCCAAATTTAATTTCTCTACAATTCCATAGGGGATATAATAAAAATAATTTCTTTTATATTCTTTAATAGTGTAATTTTCTTCCATAGTCTCAGTATATTCACAACTGTACACTTGCAAATATGTAGTAAAAACTATTTAGAGTCCTCTTACAAATTAAATTGCTTTCATTGAATTATATGATATTAACTGATTGACTGTTTTTTATTGACACTGAGTCATTTCTCCCTAAGGTCTTAGACATGGTAATATTTTCTACTAGTGTTTTTTAATCTGAATTTTGCCAAATTTTCAAAGTATCAGTCAAAATGGAGTAAATTTTAATGACTGTTAAAAAAAAGCACATAAAATTTAACTCTGGCCTCTGTCTTTTGATTTTCCTAAGTTTCATTGGCATTTTTAGTCAAAATGCAAGTCATTGCCAGCATGCTTGACTCTATGACCTTGATGGTTTGTTTTATTGATTTTTCTATCACTTTCATCAATGAAAATACTGAATTGATCATGTGTCTAGTTAGCATAACCTTGGTGTGGGTGATTTATTAAATTATAACTAATAATTTAAATCAAAATAATATTTTCATTCCATAAAAAAGTGAATTTTTATGAAATTCATGTCTATAATAGACAGAATATCATCCTTGCTCTGGGAATTTTACAAGGTGTTTTTTGAGATTATATATAAATTAAAAATGGAAATACTATCCAAAGATGATAACTACTATAGATATATAAAATCTTAACTATTTTATAATTCTTTATAAAAATTGACATCAGAAAATTTGATAAATATGCCCAGAGACACAAATTCCCTTTCAGATTTTATTTGACAATTTATTTTAATTTTTCTTTAAACCATTCGTATCTATGGTAAAAAAAATTCTAAATTTTACTGTGAAAATAATAGCTATCAACTTTGGTGACAGTTACTTGCTGTGGTTTGCATCTGGAGTGTCCCGACCAAGACTCATGTCTTTGGATGTAGTGGAATAAATGTGGGAGCATGTGATGTTGGGAGATGGGTCTTGGCTGGAAGGAGTGGACACTTGGGGCTTGACCCGAAGAGATTGTCTCAACTTGTTGAGATCCGGGGTTGTCCAGAGCAAAGACTTCAGGTGTGTTACTATGGGCCAAGAAGTAAGGGAGGGGTCCCACCCTGGGTGAGTTGCCTAACTAGCAATTTGAACTAATGGAAGGAAGGAAGAAGAAACATTGTTGTAACTTCTTCCTAGGAAACCACTGGCCTTGCCTTGGACTCATTTCTTCACCAACTTGACTTGGCTCCTGTGTGCAATACTACGAGCAGTTCTTCAATACCTGCCTTGTGTGTCCGTTGTCACCAGCTGCCCAAAAAACGGGCTGCGTGACACTTTCTGAAACTGTGAGCTAAAATGAATCTTTCTTTCCTGAAGTTGTAAACATTGAAGATTTTGTCACAGCAACAGGAAAATAAGACACATCCAGACACGATTCTCTCTGCTTTGCATACATTTATCCTTACTTGGCAATTGATTTATTCATTAAGTAAAAAATAAAGAATGAAACACAAGTTTGGAAAATAATTAACCAACAGTTAACGAGGAAGTTTGAACTAGGCCTGGAATTACAAACCTATGATCTCAGTCATGTGAGTGGCTGGGTCAGTAGTACCACAAATTCATTCCTAATCTGGGTCATTTAGCAGCATAGCAGGATCCTGAATCCGAATCAAAGATTTAAGATAGTTTGATGTTCTAAAGTTTCTTCCATTTGCCTGTAAAAACCTCCACGCTGTTGGACTTTATAGATGCATAGTATTCAATGGTGCATAAACACTACAGTTTATGTATCTATTGGTCTGTTGATGGGTATTTTGGTGTCTTCCAAATTTTAGCTATTGTTAGTTGTGCTGCTTTGAGCATGAGTATTCAGGCAAATGGACATCATGCTTGGTAAAGTGAGTCAAAAGCAGAAGGTGAAAGATCAAATGGTCTTTCTGATATGAGAGATCCAGATCACAACTCTTATGGAACTCAAAACAACAACAACAATAACAACAAAACAAATTGAAACAGGGGAGTAGGGTGAGGGAGGAAGGGAGAGGGGGGGAGGGGGAGAAACAAAAGGAGAGTGGGAAAGCCCTTGTCACCTTGACAAGGTATGTATGTGCACAAAATGCTCGACTTCATTGTAAACCTTAAATTGTGCACTAATACATATCAATAAAATGGGGGGGGGGGGAGATAGTTTGAGGATGTGGCCCAATGGGAACGCCCTTGGCTCAGACTCAGCACAACAGATAAAGTTGTTGTCAGCTTTTTGTTTTTGTTTTGTTTTGTTTTGTTTCTGAGACCCAGTATCTGATACACACAACTTTTAAAAATGCAACTTAATTTGGAACATATCCTGAGGGCTTTGGTTCATGGCTGGCTGTCTTAAAGGCAGAAGCATCATGGTAGAAGATCATGCTGGAGTAAAGTTGCTCACTTTGTGGCAACCAGGTAGCAGAGCGAAACAAGAGAGGAGCCAGGGACAAGAACACAGCACCAAGGATCCACCTCTTCTGACCAGACCCTGTCTCCTAAAAAGAACCTCAACTTGGACATGAATGGAATAATTCCCTGATGACTTTAGCACCCTCGATTCAATCACATTCTGAAAGCCCCGCCAGCCATTAAACACCTGACACTTGGGGACAGTTTAGATTGAAATCATAATACCCATGTGCAAGGGTACTGAGTAATCATCCTATACCAATGACATTGTGGGATTTTATGATAGTATATTAAATACAAACTTATAAAAAACTCAGGCTAGGCTTTAAATATATGCACAGGTCAGACAATTTAGAACAGTACACTAGCATGAAAACAAAAATCTAGTCCTGATTAGAATCACTTTACAATTTTTTTCTATCATTTCCCTCTCTTACTTCATCCATCCCTCCATCCTTCCATCCATTGCTCTCTTTCTCTCTGTCTCTCTCCTTATCTCTTCCTCACTCTTCCTCCCTCTCTCCTGGATAATGACTAGGTCCTCTTTTAAAGAAACCTAACAAAGTTTGAGTATCTGCCTCTTTTTGGAAGCTTATATCAGCCTAAATTGTGACCATTTCTTTTGTTCAGACTTGGAATAACCACATACACCAGTAAACATCATAAATAGAAAAGCTGCAGATTCTGTATGACTGAGTGTTCTACCATCTCCAAGAGAAAGGTGGGGGAGGGAAAGTAGATTCGGAATCATTTAAAATCAGACAGTACTAGCGCACTCCATAATATTCTACAGGAAACAGTTTTACTTTGCATTAGATATTAATAGAAAATAGATACTGTGTATCAATTTTTTTGACTTTTTGCCATGACAATGACATTTTAAAAATGGGGTACTGCTTTCTCAGGAGTAAGAGCTCCGCCACATCTGCTGACCTGCAGAAAATTTCCAAAGCATGAAAAGCCAAAGGGAATTCAGTGCCAGGTGGCAGCAAGTATTTCTAGTTAGCACTCCTTTCAAAAGACTGTCACTCCAGGTGAAGAGTCACAACTGCTGACAGGGACACAGAGGACAACTCCAGTGCAGACACTAAAGGTGCCAGCGGTGTTTGGAGAATCCCTCCTGAAATTCAGAATGTGCAGAGGCAATTCGCAGCCTTCGACAACTTGAAAGAATGCCTCCCGTATACTCTTGTATTTGTTTTAGCAAGTTGTAGCTTTAAGTTGCTTTCCTTCGGAAGGCAATGTTTATCGTGGGTGTTTACACACAGGGAGGATTTGTGCTTGGCTGCTCAGATCGCCCTGCTTTGCTTAGGTCTTACACAACTGTAGCTTCCCTCAAGGACTCACAATAAAGTTATTGCTTCAAATTATAGCCTTTAAATTAATTTTAATGAGATAAATTCATATAAAATAAGATTCAACATATTAATGTCTATATTTTAGTGATATTTAGTATATTTGCAATGTAGTACAACCATCAGCATTATTTCTTCAGTTTTAAAATTATTTCATCACCCAGTGAAAATAAACAAGTGCTCACTAAGCGATCACTGTGTATTCCACACAACTCCGTTGTAACCTCCAGCCTATATTAGGTGTGGATACAGTGTTTATTCTGTGTATATCACACTAACAATTTGGGGAATAATTTAGTACAAAACCGGTATTTTCCATCATGGCAAAATAATTTTATTTTTATTATACTTATTATCATAATATTGATATATTATTAGATTTATATTTTTATTATTATTTTATAATAAGTATACTTACTACTGGTGATGACCAGTAATATATTAAAGTCTCAAATTTGCCAACATTTGCCACCTTAAAGACACCTAGGTAAATAAGTTCACACAGAAATACATGTGTGTAATATAAACACAGCAACACTTGGGGGTTTCAGGCTATATTGCTGAGGATGCTTGCAATTAAGAGAAGAGAACAGATTGAAAGATAATTTTGCATGTATAAAAGTTAATAAATAATTGATCAGAAACTACTAAAAATACAAAACAAGATAGATTCATGGCTGAATTCTACCAAACACTTAAAAGAGAATTATTAGCAATAATATTCAAATTATTACCCCAAAACATGAAAAGACTTTCCAAGACATCATAGAATACCAATGCTATCTTGCTATTAAACCCAAACAAAAATACCACAAGACAACCAAAACCACTAGTAGCTCACGAATATAGATGCAAAAAAACACCAACAATATGCTAGTTAAACAAATTCAACACCACACTAAGATGATTAAAACTATGACGATATAGAATTTATATAAGACTGTAAGGCATGTTCAGCATAAAATCAATTAATATATCCTATCACGTTAATAGCATAAAGGAAGAAAAAACTCAATAGAGATAGAAAATGAACTTGATAAAAAGCTAGAAAATATTTCTGTGACAAAAGACACACAGAAAAACCAGGAGAAAAAAATGACTTTCATATAATTTTCATTTCTTTTCTTAATAGACACTTCAAAGTAATTCTTTTTACTTGGAAGCATATGTTTTCACCAACAATTTTAGAAAATAATTACTTTTCTAAAATTTTGAGTGTTCCTAAAATTAATATTTACTTTGATCTCTGCTGAGAGTCTGCTAGATTCTGGCTATAGGCTTCTGGCTGGGCTCTATTCTACATTTCTTTTGTTCACCTTATAGCAATGAACCAGCATATCTACAGCATGTTTTCCTTGTTGACATGTGTGAGAGACTCAAGATTCAAATTAAAAATTTACAGTATATATATTTTAAGATATTCGTGTTAGACCAGCAAATATTCACTTTTGCCCAAATATAATTAACAAGATAGGTCATAGCAGATATCAGATACAGTATCAGTGGGTAAAAGAAATATGTTATTCGCTAAGTGTAACATCAGAAGGCAGCAGAAAATGAAGGATATTCCAGTTTACTAAAGTCTGGTTATAGTAATGGTGTAATGTTAGAGGAGTACATACATGATAGGAAAGAGAAAATGTCAGAAATGAAAATTTTCTGTGAATGAATATTTTAAATTAAATGTAGGTTAATAACATAGTATTTTAAAATTCCCATATTTAGAAAGTAGTTTACTTTTAACTCAGTCACCTTGACAAGACACATATGTGCACAAAATGCTCAACTTCATTGTAAACCTTAAATTCTGTGCTCATATATATCAATAAAATGGGAGAAAAAAATCAAAAAGAACTATTTCTAGACCTCTAGCTTTTTGTTTGGATCTTATCCAAAAAAAGTGACTTAGGTGGTAAGGACTTTGCAATTTTAACATTATATTCCTGCTAATCAGCTTGAAACCAGGAAGGAAAAGGTAAGTTTAGAAAGATTTTAAAAAGCAAGTGTATTTATGAAAACACTGTTGAAGAAAAAAAATGACACAGAGACTTAGCTCACATTCCATCAAACAGAACAATCACATGAGTTCACCCAGTGAACTAAGGGCGAACATGGGAGGTGCTAAACAGAGTCCTTGGCGGTAATTGAGTAGCTGACTACATGGTCACTGTATTCAAGAGAAGTAGAATCCTTAGATGCAAATAGAATTTTAGAATTGCAGAACAAATTGGAATAGAGAGCAGTAAAACCTATCTGCTTGAAAGATAAAGCAGAATAAAAGCTTTATAAATGAAAATACATGTTTTATTAATTACTAAATTTCAATATCTCATTTTCAGGCACTTACGTAAGTGTTAAATATGCAACAAAGATGGAGAAAAACTGAATAGTGAAATCGCTGGCAAATTTAATTGATATATGTACATACTTATATGAATATCCACCCAGTAATAATAGAATATGTATCTTTTAAATGTCCATGAGATGTTCACCAAGATACCGCACATTCTGGGAAAAAAAAAAACTTGATAAACTTGAAGTTCACTAAATTAAAAAGAAATTTGACAGGTGAAAATATTTTTCATAAAGAACTAAAGCTAGAAACAGTAAAACTTAGAAATTATAGACAGAAACAAATATGTGGCTAAATAACTTATGGATTGAAGTTAAAAATAGGCAATCCCATTCTCTATAACCCAGCAAAAAGTGAAATACCAAGGAGTGTACCTAGGAAGTGAAGGACCTATATAAAGAAAACCATATCCCATTCAAGAAAGAAGTTGTAGGCAACATCAGAAAATGGAAAGACATCACATATTCTTGATTAGGCAGAATAAATATAGCTAAATTACTACACAAACTGATCTATGGACTTGATGCAATTTGTATCAAAATACCAACAAATTTTTTGAAGAATTTGTAACAACAATCCTTAAATTCATATGGAACCAAAAGAGACCAAGAATAGCCAAAGCAATCCTGAGTAACATGACCAAGGCAGGAGGCATTACAATTCCAGACATCTGGCTGTACTATAAAGTAATAGTTGTAAAAGCAGTTTGGTGCTGGCACAAAAACAGACAGATAGACAAGTGATACAGAATTGAGGATGCAGAGATAAACTCAAATAGCCTCAACTACCTAATCTTTGGTAAAGGAGCCAATAGCATACACTGGAAGAAGGATAATCTCTTCAACAAATGGTGCTGGGAAAACTTGACATCCATATGCGGAATAATTAATCTAGACACACACCTGTTGTTACCTTGCACCAAAATCAAATCAAAGTAGATCAAAGACCTAGATATTAAAAGTGAAACACTGAACCTTCCAGAAGACAAATCAGGCAAATATCTAAAAGACATAGGGGTAGGCAAAGACTTTCTTAATAAGACACCAAAAGCAAAAGAAATTGTTCCCATTATTAATAAATGGGAGCATATCAAGTTAAAAATTTCTCCACAGCAAAGACATTTATCAACAGTGTAAAAAGAGAACCAACAGACTTGGAAAACATATTCACCAACAATACCAAAGATAGGAGGCTCATAACCAGAATATACAGGGAACTGAAGAAAGGTAAGCCTACCAAAATCAAGAATCCTATTGAAAAATGGACAAATAAAATGAAGAGGCAGCTCACTGATGAAGTTCAAATGGCCAATAAATATATTAAAAGATGCGCAACATCCCTAGCCATAAGAGAAATGCAAGTCAAAATGTGGCTAAGATACTGTCTAACTCCAGACAGATTATCCGATATCAAGAACTCAAACAGCAATCAGTGCTGGCGAGGCTGTGGGGAAAAGGACCCCTCCTGCACCGCTGGTGGGAATGTAAATTAGTACAACCACTATGGAATGCAGTTTGGAAGTCTCTCAAAAGATTGGAAATAAATATCCCCTTTGATACAGCGATTCCTCTCCTGGTGATATTCCTAAAAGAGTTAAAAACAACATAAAACAGACATACATATATATCCATGTTCATTTCTGCCCTACTAACAATAGCTAAAATGTTGAAGACACCAAAATACCCATCAACAGGCCAATAGATACATAAAGGTAGTATTTGTACACAATGGAATATTACTTATCTATAAAAACAGATAGGTCGGAGGCTTTTGTAGGCAAATGGAGGCAACTTGAGACCATCATGCTTCGTGAAGTGAGTCAGAAGCAGGAGGTGAAATATAGAATGGTTTCTCTGGTATGAGAAACCCAGATCACAATTATCTCATGGAACTTAACATAGAAAACAATGGGAACTGGGGGTAGGTGGGTGGGTAGGGGTAGGGCCAAAAGGAGAGAGGGGAAGGTCTTGTAAACTTGCCAAGATATGTATGTGCACAAGATGCTCAAGATCAATGTAAACTTTAATTTCTACACTTACCTGTACCAATAAAATGGAAAAAAAAAACCCCCACAAAAATAAGACAATCCCCCCAAAAGAAATAGAACTAAATAAAGTAAAAATTTAAAAAGTGGAAAATATATTAAACATTTACTTTTTAAAATTTTTTTTATTTATTTTCCCCATTTTTTTGATGTGTATAACTGCAAAATTTAAGGTTTACAATGAAGTTTAGCATTTTGTGCACCTACGTATCTTATCAAGGTGACAAGGACTTTCCCACTCTCCTTTTGTCCCTCCCCTTACCTGCCTCTACCTCCCTCCCTGTCCTTCTCCGGCTTCACTTTTCTTTTCCTTTAAGTTCCATAAGAGTTGTGCTCTGGGTCTCTCATATCAGAGAGACCATCCGAAGTTCCACCTTCAGCTTCTGACTCACTTCACTAAGCATGATATTCTCAAGTTTCTTAAGATTAAATAAGCAATGCAAATGACAATGAATAAATGAACTTCTTACTCCCAAATATAAAATGAAATTGAAAAAAATCTTAAAAACTATAAAAAGAAAAATGGAAAAATACTATAAAGAGTAAGGAAATAATGTAAGATCAGAAATGAGTCAGATTGAAAGTAAAAAACACAAGATATAGAATCATTGAAACATAGTTGATTTAAAAAATAACAACAAAATATACAAACCTACATCAAAACTGACAAGGCTATAGAGAAGAACTAAGTTATTAGCATCAGACATCAAACAGAAAATATCACTCTCAGTCCATCAGCTAATAAAAATGTGAAAAAAGGCAGTACGGGTGGGTACAACTTTATGAAAATAGACTTGTGAAAAAATAGATCAATTTCTTGAAAAATACTAGAACCAAAAGTCAACCAAAATGAAGCAGATAATAGACATATCCCTGCAGCAACTACCAAATTTGAGTTCATATTTAAATTATATAAGAAGTAGACCTCTGAATGCAGGCAATTCCCTTGGAAAAGTAAACCAAATATAAGAATGTTTTACACAAATCTTTTGCAAAGTTTTCCAAAAGAGAGTAATTTTTCCAGTTCATCTGTATTATTGTATATTTAAAGCAGATAGGGAGAGTGAGAGAGAGAGAATGTCAAAAATATGGTATGATGATATGAAGAACAAACTTCACTTGTTGTGTCTAGTTCATTCATTTATCTTCCCATGATTGTAAGGTACTTGTTGGCTGTGAGGTGTCTGAAAAAGTCAAGACTGCTTGCTGCATTTTAGTGCTGAATAGAATTGCATGCAGACAGAACAATTACTTATCTCTCCTTGTACTGAAATGACGGTTCATTTTCACTCAACTTTGAGAACGTATTTCCTGTTTCATTGATCTTTTCTGTTCTGACTCCGTATTATACTTCTTTTACAGCAGTGTGCGAACTTCTGAAATTTGGTTGCTCAAGTCTGAATTTTGTTTCATCTTTTCAAGATATTCTTAGATTTTTCATACAATTTATAGTTTATATTTTACATTCATTTTTAGATTTTACATACATTTTAAAACAATTTTTAAAAATTTGCCAATAGCTATCATCATTCTCAACAACTAGGATTTGATTAGTCTTGCACTGAATATTTGTATCAGTTTGAGAACAGTTGAAATCTTGATCATATTGAATCTGGAAATTAATGAATTTAGCATGGTTTTTTGTTGATTTAGGTCTTACTCTAAAATATTCAAGTATGTTTTATAATTTTCATTTAAAAATCTTCTTTTGTTTGTTTGTTGCAGTGGAAATCTGAAGGACTCTTCTAGCCATCTAGTCATATATATATATATATATATATATATATATATATATATATATATATATGTTTTTTTGAGGTATCAACTCATTGATTGCCCAAACTGGCCTCTGACTTGGGATCTTCTTGCCTCAGCATCCTTTGTAGCTAGGATTCTAGGAATGCACCACCACTCCCAAGTTTGTTTATTATGAATATATAATACTATTTCTCAGAAAACATATTCTTTGACCTATCTCTGCTGCTCACACTTGTGTAGCTCCATTTGTTTATGTTTTATTACATCACTGGTAATCAATAAATGCTTTTTCTTCTCACACAAAATTTTTCTTAACTCAATAGGACTTGAAATTTTCTTTAGGTGAAGATTTTACTTATGGATTCAGTGTTTTAAAGCACCAAAATCATTTAAGAATTTCTACTTCTTCTTGAGTCAGTTTTGTCTAGTCAATTAAAGGTATTTGTCCGTGCATGTAAATTATCATATATTAGCATATACTGATTATAAATTTTTAATATTATATATAACATAAAAATGTGGCATTCATAATATCCTCATTTTAATTCTTAATACTGAGAGTCTGCATTTTGTCTGTCATTTACGTATTTAAACTTTTGCTAGTGTTAAAAATGCTAATAATTATTTCAAAGAACATCTCTTTGATTTACCAATATTTCTAGATATACTTACTTTGTTGTGTATTTTTTATCTTATATTTTCTTTTTATCACTTTTCTTCTAGTCTTTACTTAAAATAATATGACAGTTTCAGTTTTCACATCTCTTAGTGTGTTCAAGCTTTCTATTTGATAACTTTTTGCCTGCATTGTTACATTTAATTTTTGAGAGGATGACTCGCACTCCCATGTGACTGTACTGGTAGGGGCCACCAGAGGCTTGTCACCATATTCTCCTGAACTTTGCCCATACATCTTCTACATTCTAATATTGATGTATTTTTTCACTGCAATAAAATGTAGCTGTGAGTCCAGCAGCTTTGTCTGAGCCTTGTACACCCTTCCATATCAGTGAAGTTCGCCATGACCGTGGGAACTCACACAACTGTCACACTTCAATTCAAAGTGAAAAATAGAATTGGAAAAGAAGTTTTAGAAATAAACAATTAGAGATTTAAGAGGAAAAGCTACTTATTTGCTTACTTTATGTCCACAAGTCATTGCTAATGCGGCGTAGAATCAGAGACATGCGGATCTCATGGCTCTTGGATGTTCTGTCAAAGGCTGGCGAGAGGAGCGGATATAAGCGGTGTGCCTAACTGATGCAGAAGGGAAGACGCGCCTCCTAAAGGAAAAGGACTAATAGCGCTTAGGAAGAGAGCACTTAAAGTTTTCCTGATTACCAACCATTTCTTTATCAGCTTCATTTGTTCAAGAAACCAACTGGAAGCATTTTTAGTTTCAAAAAATTCAAGTGAGATATACATAAATACACACACACACACACACACACACACACACACACACACACACACACACATATATATATATATATATATATATATATATATATATATATATATATATATGCATTACATTCTTGTGAACTTGGTATAATTCGGCCTGTCTTCTGCTAATCCAGCCACTCATTGACCAAGTATTAAGTAAGCCTTGCTTATGTTGTTATTTTGCTGTGCAGCTTGTATGACTTTGATCAAGGTGCAATGAAAAATAAGATATATGACCCTTGATGTGAAGACTCACAGTCTACATGGGAGAACAGATAGGCAAATACATAGGAGAATAATTGAAATACCAAGAACTGTGGAAACACTGCCAAGAAAGAAAGAAGAAATAGAGGTCATGAGGAATACAGGTGATGAAGTGTGTGCATTGGTTCAGGTGGTCTCATGATATTGTGCAGATGAGGCAAGGAGAATCCTGATAGTGAGATCCGGGCTTTTCCAGTGACTACGCTATAAACAGAGAAAGAGTAACTAAGCCAGGGGCCTCATAGTGCATCTTTCTGCATAAACATATGGCTTTTATGATGATCACAATTTAGATAATAAAATTAGAGGACAGCACTAACAAAGAGGTGATATTTAAATTTCCATCTTGGTATAAATAAAGAATTTCAATAGCTTTCAGGTTGGTCTCTGGTGCATTCTGGTGCACATGCAGCTAGGAGAAAAAATACTATGCATGTAATTTTTGATCATGGTATGCTTATTTACTAATATGAAGTGAATAAAGATTAAGGTATTATTTAAACACAATTTCTAATATCAGTACATCATTTTATCACTTCCAAAACTCTATTAGGTAGGGGTCATAAAATTTGAAAACATAGACATGGGTCTTCCTTCACAAAGCTTACATACAATAAGACAGAAAATTAAAAAAAACCTTATAACATATGTTGCTGAAATAGAAATGCCTTAACCCTCAAAGACCAGAAATAATTACAACCCTTATGAAAATATGCAGCATAAAATAAAGCAATTATTGAAACTAACAAATAGAACTTAAGTCCCTAAGGAGTTCTTCAGAAGACTACACACTAAACATGAGGATCATTCAATGATTTTATTCAAGTTTTTCATTTGTTCCATATGCTTTATATATATTTTAAGAAGGAAGGTCAGTGAGCTTTCCCTGGAGAGGTCTGGCTAAGCTCTATTTGCACATAGCATCAGAGAGACCATTCTGCCAGGCAGATGGCCCCCTGGTCTGGGCAGCTTGATGAAAGTGCCTTTGTGTTCCTAATTAACAAGCCCACAACTGTGCCAATTGCTTTGATACATTTGAAACCTTCTGTTCCCAGACTTTTGATGAGCTGTTTATTCAGGAGCAGTACCTGCCTGCTTTATTAGCCTAGCATATTTCTCCTAAAGGACAGAGCTACAGCAAGATTGACAAGAACTCCTGTGTACTAAGGAGGAAGATCATCAGGAAACACTAGTCACACTCAGGCAGTCCACTTTAGCACTCATTGAAGGAAGGACAAGGTCTATGACTGCTGAGTACAAATATTTCTTGGCAATAATTCAATATATCTAGAGCTTGCAGTTAGGCAAAGAGCTGCCGTACCAATTCCTGTTTTGGTTGTGCGTGTTCCAAAATCTGTAGCAGTGTTAAAGAAGCAAGGTTTCCACCGATCTTAAAAAAGATTAGTAGTAAATTGGGTGCTGGCAGAGCAAGTAAATTAGAATATCAAACGATACTAGAGTAATCAATGTTAAAGCATATGCCAAATTGTATTTAACATTCAAAGGAAAAGATATGCTAATGAAGCCCAAAGCCCCAAACCACCTTTGTACATATAATTGTATGAAATGTAATGGGAGGGACAATTCTTAGGAGCTTTTCAAAAATTTTCTTGACTGGGTGTAGTGTAGACAGTCTCGAGGCTATGTAATCAAATAAGCATTATTTTGGTTTATAAAGGCACTGCATTAAAGAAAATGACATTTTTATAACTGAAAATTACAAGTCTTCACATTCGAAAGGTTTTTTTTTTTTTTTGCATTTTAGACAACTCGGGTTCTATATTAGAACTAATGAATATCATAAAATAGAAGAAAACGATACTGATGTCTAACCCAAGGAAAGATTTGGAAAATAGCCAAAATTATTGTCATCTTAATCAAGGAGAATGTTTAGATGAAGACATCTCAACCTTGGCATTATCAACATTTGAAGAGAATTTTGTTGTTGTCTGAGACACTCTGCATGTGTAAGAAATTTACCAGTATGCTGTCCTCCATGCACCAGATACCATTTGTGACAATGGAGAATGTGTCTGGGCCTTGCCAACTGTATCTGAGGATAATATGTCTTTGATTTTGAATCACCTTGTTTCTAGACAAAATATCTTTAGTCCCACAACATGGTGTGGCATGGTTTCTGTTTGTTGCTTCTGAGCATGTTGATAAGCTTCCTAAGTGACGTAACAAACAAGAAAAAAATTATGAAATGTGAGAAGAGGAAGGCAAACTATACGGGGTCCAGGTCTGAAGGTAAAATTTAAAAGCAGAGCTCAAAAACAAATTAGTAAACAAAAAAGATCATCAAATAACAACAACCTCTATGTATATTGATGGGAATTTATGGGCCAAGGAGCAAAAACTAGTACACCTCTGCATATCTCTCTCTTGGATTGCTTCTGCTCCTGCTTCTCTTCTTGGTTACAGAGTCTTTTGTGCAGCATTTGTTGCTCCCAATTGACTTCATGTGGCCTTGGATACTTGACCGTTCTGACTGACCCAAGCCCCATGCTTTCGAACACCTGACCATGCAGCCAAAGTGGATCAGGTAAGCTCATTCAATGCCAGGATCCAACTACGGTCTTTCCAAGTCTTTCCAACAACATAAGGTTATCCTATAAAACCATCAAGGAAAATCGTTGATTTAATGCCCATAAAAGTGTTGAGAAAGAATTCTAGCTCCCCAAAGATGCTGAAACTTCTCTAAGTTGTTTAGAGACACTTCCTAGTCAGGACCCAGGCAGTAGTAATGGATATCCTATCGCAATGAGTACAAAGTCAGGGTTGGATGGGATATTGCAGGAGATGACATCTGTTACTTCACAAAGCACCAGTAAAATTATTTCCCCAACCCGAATAACTGAGCAAAAAATAGACTGGAAACAAACAAGAAATGCAAAACCTCTTAAAACTATAGGGCAACAACTACAACAACAACAACAACAACAACAACAACAACAACAACAACAACAAAGTCTATTAACATCGCCGGTATTTCAGAAGAAGATGAGAGAATGTGGAATAGGGTGGTAAAGTATTAAAAAAATATTGGCTGAAAACTTTCAAATTTTTTAAAAAAACACAAACCTACACATTATGGAAATTGGGCAAAGTCTAACAATCCTAAGACCTCTACAACAAGATATATCATAAATGAACTTTAAAAGTAATGACAATGAAAATAATTCAGAAAGAAGCTAGGAAAAAAATGACATATTACTTGTAGTAGAAACAGCTGTTCCATAGCAGCAGCTCTCTCAACTGAAACCAGAGCGAATTAAGCCAGCACTGCACCATTTTGCAAAACAATAGTCAGCAACTAATTTGACATCTCTGTAATTATTCTGCAGATATGAGTTGAAAATAAATAAAGATATCCTCAAAGAAGGAAAACTGGAAGAATTTTTCACAGATAGATCTACACTTTAAAAGAGACTAACAGAGCTCTTCACACTATAAAAATTTTTTAAATGATGAAAAAAATCTTATAGCATCAAGAATAAAAAAGAGATGAATGTGGCTAAAAATAATAAACAAGATAAATTGTTATTTGAAACATAGGAGAACGGAAAAATTATTTTAAAAGCACAAATAATCCAAATTTAGAAAATAAAATGGTGTAAGAACTAGAAGAAAATTGCTATAAGAAATATTTTCACGTTTTCAGAACAGAAATTACTTATTTGAAGGCAATTGAATCATCAAAGACAGATCTTTATATTTCTTGTTTCCAAGAAAGATTGAGCCAACTTATAAACAGCAGAAACTCTAAAACATTAAGAGATTGGAAGAAAATAGAATTTTCCAACCTAAACAGAAGAGAGAAACAGAAGAGAAAAAAGAATACACACACACACACACACACACACACACACACACACACACACACACACACACACGGGGAGAGAGATAGAGAGAGAGATAGAGAGAGAGAGACAGACAGACAGACAGACAGACTGAGAAAAAACAGAGCAGAGCCCCTTTGACCTGTAGTATAATAACAAAACTTCATTTTAGTCTCACTGAGATTCTATTATCAACCATAAATTGAGATTATAGCAAAGTATTTGTATCCTACAAAATCTGACACATAATTAAGAAAATGAGGTGAGTCAACAGTAATTGCTCAAAAATAATATAATAATGATAATGGTATTTATTTTTTGTGTGTGCACATCATAAAATTATTGAGTCTTATAGAGAATTAAAACTATTCCCTTTGTTTCTCAAAGATGACTTTTAGATTTGAGTTGATTTTGGCTTCTCAGTCTCTCCTTTGGCTTCAGCCAAGGGGGTACACTGAAGGGAATTTAAGGACCAATGAGGAAGAAGCTCGAATACTTCTTCATGTCTCTCTCCTGGATGGTCTATCTGCAGTCTCTGCTCCTGCTCCCTTCTTGGTTGTGGCTTCTTTTCTGCAGCATTTATTTCTCCCAGGTGACTTCATATGACCTTGGAGACTTGACTGTTCCCATTAAACATGAGCCTAAGGTGCTGGCACCTTCCACCTGGGTCATCATTATCTCCTGTTAGACGCTCAGATATTCTTTTAACTAAGAAACTAACTCTGTGAATAAATTCCCTGTGTTGCAAACGCTCAGATTCATGTTTTTAATAGTTAGACACTGACACCCACTTCTCAAATTGATGAGTAACAAGCTGAATAAAACCCTAGAGGTCGTCTATTGTAATTCCATTTATTTGCCACTATAAATATTTATTATCTTGATATTGTTCTTTTACAGTTTATTCACATAAAAGCTAAAATAAGCAGGCATATTTTTGTAACTAAATAGAAGTAAAGAGGCTAATCTTATGATTTGCAACACTAGGACAAAATTAGTTTTCAAGGTTCAAATTCGAACGCCTTGACTGAATGAACTCACTCCTTTCCAGGACCCAGAGCCTCTGACAACTGGAATATCCACTTCACGTTTTCCCTAACACTTGTATTCCTTCATGACCACTTCATGCTCACATCTGAAATATGTGATGTCAAAAAAAGAATATAAAAAGAATGAAAAGTTCCTTTGTTATCATGAATCAACTTTTATCTGAAATATATAATGGATACTTTTTAGTATAAATTTACTAAATAAATTAGATCAAGCTTTGGGGTATTAGAATGATTTGTAAATTTAGAACGTTACACAAAAATTAATCATGATTAATTTTATTTTGTTTTTATTTATTTATTTATTCTTATTTATTTGTTGAGACAGGGTCTCTCTCTGCAGCCCAGACTGGTCCCGAACTCACTATGGAGCCTAGGCTGGCCTTAACTCACACAATCCTCCTGCCTCAGCCTTCCTAATGCTGGGATGTACAGGTGTACGCCACCATGCCTGGTTTATGTGTGCTGAGGCATCGTCCTTGCATACTTAGTGTTTGACTTAGCACTTTCTAGGCAAGAGCTCCAACCGCTGAGCCGTTCCTCCAGACCCCTTTTCCTTTATTTCTAACTTCAAATTCCTTGAGGACCTATTCTATAAACTCAAATAGAATTTGATCTATCCTCATTCAAGATTTAAACACCATGACATTTTGAAAGCTTTTGATATTTTTTAGGGTTATTTATCTATTTCTTCTGTACATTAGGATCTAAAGAAAAATAAATAAATAAATAAAAAGAACAATTAGAGTAGCAGGCACAGGAATGCTGGTAAACTCTCCAGTGAACTATTTTCCCTTTTCCTCCGTCTCCGCAGGGACCTGCGATTATCATTTATTGCTCTCTCTCATCTCCCTGCTTCTGTGTTGCAAACGTTAGCTCCCTTTGTGTCAGAATTCTTCCTGTTGAATGACTCTCTGCCTCTTCCGCCGCAAACCTTTCGCATAAAGCTATTAGCTACTATCCCATTGTGTCCCGTCACTGGAAAATTTATTGAATATGTTTGTTTTTATTGCTTCCCTCATTCCTCAACTCCTGTTCACTTAGTATTAATTATGTACATATTTATATTTATTTTTCTCATAATTAATATATTAATTATTGTAGCTTTGCAGTAATTAATAATTACGCTCGTCTCGGGGAGCTGCCGAGCACACATAATGGATTTGAATCTTTTTTCTTCTCCGTATGCTTTTTGTGTGTGCGTGCGTGCGTGCGTGCGTGCGTGCGTGTGTGTGTGTGTCTGTACCTTACCGGATCTTCACAAGCATGCGCGTGATTGACTCATCTCTAGCTCCTGAAGTGCTTTGACTTTTGCTGGTTTCTGAAGATTTCTTCTTAGGATCCTTTGAGCATTTTTGACTTCTGTTTATCCTAAATTCCTTTTGTTACTCAGGATTAACCCAAGGTTTTGTTTTTATTGTTTGTCTCTTCTCTTTCTGGAATACTGGCTGCCGAGTTGTTACCTTACAAAGTCAATTCAATTGTATGTTCCCCTCTCCCAAGCAGTAACTTTCACCTCCTGAGCTCCTTATCTTCTACCACCATTAATTATAAAAATCACACAAACTCCACTTTTCAAACCAGTCATGTCTTTAGTATTTGACTTTTATTCCTCTTTCTCTCTTTAATTACCAGGACCTTTTTGTTTTGATTTTGTTATTCTGAAAATAGAATTTCCCACTCATTATGATCTCCTTCCCAAGATCAAGACATTAACTTTTTGACTTGCAAAAATCTTATGATAAGGTGAGTTTGTTCAGATTTCCTCTCGTCTGTTGAGTAACAATTGTCATTCCAATGTTCTTTCTAAGACATAATCCTGCCACTTATTTTCACAACGCTCTCAAGATTAATCCTAAATATATTCATTTACATGACTTTAGATACATTTTTGTTGATGAAGATTCAAAATGATTCATTTTTTTCATTATCCTCTGCATATATCTATGTTTTTCATCATCCTTAACAGTTATAAAATTCTTTTAGTTCCTGAATATACTATATTTACTTTTCTCCAAAATATTAATATGCATTGTCGCTTTTGCTTAGAACAAGATTTTTCCCACTCTGCCCAGTTTTTGTCTTAATAATATGTCAATTTTTAGGTTTGAAATAATATACTATATGAATTCTTTCCTGCCTATATAGTTTCTTTGTGTTTTTATATCATATGGCATTTTATACTTTACCTATATTGATCTCTTACTATTCAATGTAGGAATTAATTACTTAATTTGTATGTGCTATCATCACAATTCCTCTTCAAAGATGGCTTTTGTCTATATATGTTCAATATTTTATCTCAGAACTTATTTGGCATTTGGTAAATTTATTATATACTTATTTTCAAAAACAAATCAAAAAATGACAATTCTAGAATGATAAAGAAGATTGCACGGAGAAAGAAAATAGGCTACCTATGGAGACAATTATGACTTAAAACAGCATCTGACTGAAAAAGTTTGGGGTAGAATTTTGGATGCATATGTCCAATATGCTCTAAGTTCATCATCAGAAAGTCATATAATCTATAAAAGTTAAGGAAAAAAACCAGAAACAACTGATAAACAACGTTTGTTTTCTTTCTCCTGGTTCACTTGGTTACTCTTTTTGGCAAATATGCCTTCCTACTTGGCCTGGAAGACTAAGACGGAGGTGGGGGGAAGCTCACTCCAAGCCTCCAAGGAGTCCACACACCAAGTATTTACCTTTTATATAGCAATCCTTATAAGCATATAATTATTATTAAAATTCGCATATTACACTTTCATTCATATTTGCTGAAGTGTATTTTGATAATCAAATTGCATATTTTTCAAATTACATATTTTAATGAAATATAAATGTATCCTTATATTACATGATCAGTTTTACATAGATTTTTATTCACCTGGACTACATCAAGTTACTGTGGCAAACACACTGCAATAAATTCTTCATTTAATGTACAAAAATAAGTTAAGAGAAAATAAGCTACCTAAAATGTAATAAAATATATTAATGATTAAATCATTGTATTTAAAGTTTGGGTTTATTTAGATATCTAAGAGATGACATAGATTTAGGCCACTTTAATTTCAGATAAATAAGATAGAAAAGATTAAATTGAAGAAGATAGAATACTATAGAAAATAACATGAACAGACCATGGAAAATATAACTAAAACTCTGACATCTAATTCTTACCATGTACCTTGGCGTTAAGTGAGCAAAGAACTCGTTTAATCCGTCTTTAATACTTAACTACTGAGTACTTGGACACTTTCTGTACCAAATAAACAGTTTATTCTTGAAGATCTCTAATAATGAAAAATTATCTCTCTTTGACAAAACTTTGTTTTCTTTTTAATTGAATGACATTTGACGCTTTCACACATCTAGTATGGACAGTCCTTTGAATTAAGGTTTAATTCTACTCCTTTCTGTAGTGCCTATAGGGTTACAATTCTCAGCCTGCAAGTACTGGGCAATTGTAAAGCAACGCATCAGTGTTTGCTGAAGCAACATTAGTTAAGACCACAGGCAAAACTCATCTCCAGCAATAAGCAGGTGTCCAAGGCTGAAGACAATAGATATTGGCTTCCTCTCACAGGCAGATGTCCAACATATTCTCATTTTTTTCAGGCCTCTATCTCTCCTAAGTGTCCTTGACTTTCTCCCTTCTTTCCCTCCAACCCCCTGCAACTAAATTCTGCCTTGGCAGCCTAAAAGGCCTCCTGTAGGCAAAGACTATATCATCAGAGTCCTTATCAGAGGAACTGGGTCTCAGTCTATAAGCGAATGAACTTGAAATTTTACACCCCCAGTTTACATCTTTAATCATAGGAGCTCTTAAAACATATCAAGAAGAAATGAGATACTCCAAAAAAGAAAACTTCAGGGCCTTCTCTCTCATCTCATCTTCTTATAAAAGCCTCATCCTGATTGCGTGCAGGCTCCTTTGAAACTCTCGTACCACCTTTTGGACAGCATATTGTTATCTGAAGAAGCTCTTTTTCTTTTATATTTTTTAATCGTGGAGAGACTCTCTCACCACCAGTGTCCCTGGCCCTTCCGTACCTGCACCGCCTGTGATGACATTCTCCACAATAGCATTGTTTCTACCCCACAGCCCTACCTCCTCTCCACTCCCGCATTCCCATCACACTAGCAATTCTCCATTTTCAAAGTGGGGAGTTTAAACTCCACTGCCAACCTGGGAAAATCAGGAGGTGCTCACTGTTTTTCCAGCAAGCAGAATGGTAATCTGGTAACATTAATAAACATGGTATCAGATTATTTATGGTATCAAGAACCAGGGGTGAATAAAGTTACCGTTGAAGTTAATTATTAGAATCCCTTCAAGACACTCACCAAATTAGGAAGTTTACTAACAGATGGCATCTCTCACTCTGCCTGTGACAAGAGTCCTGTCACAGTATGAATATGGAGACACAAGCTGTGTTCCAAACCACAACTCTAAAACTCCCAGAGACTAAGGAGGTAACTGTATTGTCCAGTGAGATCAAGAAGCAACACCTTCTGTTTTGAGCATGAGGATGTGCCTCTGACTGCAGATACAGCTGAAGTAGCAGAATGTACTAATGGATTAAGATTTCTGTTCTCACCTAATCCAGAAAAAAAAATTTATACCTGTACACATCCCCTGCCTCCTTGTTACCATGCTCCAGGTCTTCATTCACTCTTAGGATATATAAAAGATGAGGCCACATAGGCCTCTAACTCATAGTCCATAAGCCTCTTTCTTCATCCTGGTGTCTTTCTTCCTTTTGGAGATTCATACACCTGAGGGTTAATTGCGATGAGATTCCCTTTCTCCTTCCAATACATTAAAGCTATGTCCTCATGCCTAAGAGCAGACAACTTATGTAAGTTATTTTCACTTAGGAAAGTTAATTTTTAAAGTGCTGCAGTTTTTAAAAGATTATGAAATAGAAGTAGTAGAATATATTTTAAAATTGCTTCCTATCGAATGGCATGATTATAAATGAGAAATATTTACAATATTATATGGTGCACAATTTATATTTTAACGTGTTGATCAGTCAAGAATCTTTCACATTTTGATCACAAAGAAAAGAAATTCTGAAACTGCCCATTGATTAAAATTTTTATTTATGTATTTATTTTAATTAAAAGGCCTTGGATGTTCTGGAGCCCTCTTCTATTTGCTGGGTGACCAAATCACACATGGTTGTTTGGAACCTTTCTGCTTTCAGGACTGAAAGTCCTATAAGGAGGAATTCCCTAAGTTCCAGTACACCTGAGACCACTGAAGACCCCGCACTTGACCCACTGCCCATCCGCCTCCCATCAGCCTCCTATTCTCCATGAACTCTTTTCTGTTTTCATTTCAGTGAATCTGAGTTAGTTTAAAGTTAAAGGACAATGTTATGGCAATTTTCTAGCTATAATAGAAAAAAAGATTAAATATTAATGTCAAACAAGGTGTAACAATACATTCGTAACTATCCTTGACTTATTGAAGTTTCTTGGCTCTCTTCTCCTTCCCATTCTAGATTCAATCTTTTTATGTTGGCTGCTGATGATCTCTGCTTCCTCCTGAATTACTTTAGATTGTATTATAGCCAATCCTCTAATCTAAACTTCTAAATTTTGGTATTGAGTTCTTTCCTGTTTTGAGTGATGGGACTAGAGTTGGACTTACTCTCAAAAAAGATGGTACTTCTCTCTATATATCTATCTATCTCATTTCCTGTTGGGTACAAGGGATTGAACAAAGGGTGTTTATTATGAGATCTACTCCCAGCCACATTTTATTGTTCATATGGGTCAGTGTCTCTCTAAGTTGTCTAGTTTCTCAGGTTGAGCTTGATCTTATAATTCTCCTGCTTCAGCCTCCTACAGTGCTGAGATATCAGGCCTGAACTCCTGGGACCAGCTATATAGGTGGTATTTTTGTGGTAACTAGTGGACTCATCAAGTAATAGATAATGAAACTAAGTTCAAATAAAGTGTTAGAAATGAGACATATTGACTCAAATAGAACACCTAGGTTTTCTTTGTAATCTCCTTACTTTTATTAAGGCCCACTTACTTGTCCCTATTGCTTATTTCACTCTTCCCAATTGTGAGCTCATCCCTGTGAGAGATCAATAACAACTGAAATGTCCTAGGTGCTTATTATATGCCAACATCCGCGGTAGGCACTTTCTATTGATTGCCTCCTTTAATGTTCAACAAGGCTCTAAGGAAAGAAAATACTTGATTTTAAAGCTGGGAGAAAGATTCAGCTGAGTTTAGATAAATTCCCCAGGACCATGCAACTGGAAAGCTCTGAATTACTTTCACACGGGATTTTCAGACCTCTTAGACCCTACAATTAGTTAATCACTAGTAGAAACCAAAACTAATTAAGCCATTTTACTTTCATCCTCCTCAAAACAAAGCTTCATGTATTTGGGGAGATGATCGGATTATGGGTAATAATTGGTCAAGTGGATTAATATCATTGGCAATTTCACAAGCTGTTAAGGTCCTGGGCCTGGGGAGAGGAGTGCGTCACTGGAGATGTAGCACGAAGAGCTAGGTATTCTTGTCCCAGGTTAATTAACATCCCCCGTCCTCTGTCTTGCCATGCTGTGAACGGCTGTCCCTCCACTAGGGCCTTTGCCACATCCTCCTGCCTTTACTGGCTGGCTATGATCAAACTGAATCCTGTGAAACAAAAGCTGAAATACGCCTCTACTACTGTAAGTTGTAGGTCATGGATATGGTTTCTCAGCAACAAGAAATTGACTTGGATATGGTCAATACTTATGATTTCTTTTTTATTAAATGAAAAATTGCTCATTTGATGACAACCTCCCCAAATGGTTTGTAAAAATTGAAATACAAATGCATGAAATTTAAAATGTTTTCATCTTTCAAAAGTCCTTATTGACTTCTGAATAAGGAATAGGTTGAGGCATGAATGTATTTCAGATACTTTAGGTGTTAATGGCATTTACCTATTTTAATACATTTATAGAAACAAACGCCATAAATACATGTATAAATGTGTTGAGAACACTTATGATTAATGTAAACAGAAAGACCTCATGAGAAAAATAAATTGAATCATATTAACTGCATGAAATATAAACCAAAGGAAACACAATTTGAAGTATTAAATTTATTATACATTTCTTTTTTACTCAGATAAAGAAGACAATACTCTGTGAACTGGTTTGAACCTGACGCCTGACATGGTTTCAAAAAATTGAATCATTGTTTATTGATCCACGGAATTTGATTTCTACATCCCTCTCAGAAATATCTTACACAAAATTGCCCACAGTATGTTCATTGAAATTTAGCCTTATCAATATCAACCCCATTGAGCACCTTTTCTCACCCAACGTGTTGAATGCAGAGTAGATGTCACCATGAGTAAATATAACTAACGAAAAGCAAAACCAATAGCTCATCTGGAAGTGGAGACCCCAGCATTCCACTAGCATGAACCTTGGTGGAGAAAGTGTTGGGCCTATTCTCAGCTATCACCCAGAATCGTGTTCTTTTTTTCTATGTGTCCTCATAGACTAAACCTCTTTATTTTGAATTCTGTTTCTAAATGATTCTGGTTATTGACGTCAGGAGCCTTCTGTGTCATGTCTTAAAACCCTTTAATTGATTATTCTTTTGTGAATTAGACTATTTGGCACATCTACTACTCAGACTTTGAGTGACCTTTATTTGCTTCACAAGTATACATATCTTCTCAAAATCTGACTATTATATTAGAAAAGCCTTCTAATATCCAATGCCAACATTTTATACCTTTTATATTCCAGTGTTTTATTTTTACCAAAATACTGCTTAAGTTATGTGGCACTCTTTCTTTCCTACATGGACAATCTCACTTACAAGTCATCACTTGGCTTGCCATTCTTTTACCTACACTTTGTCATACAAATTAAACGAAAAATTCTCTTTATTGTTTCTTTGAAGTATTCCTTAACTTAAGTTCTGGTATTGAGTTTCATAAGACAGAGATGGCCATCCAAAATTAAGGTGGCTGACATGCTATGTTGTGAAGTGGGGAATGATATTACCAGGTGATATTATGTTATGCAATTGTTTTTCAAAAATACTAGCTACATTGTTACAGTCATTTCCTAATACAGTGCATTCTTGACTTCAATATCTAGTTCTGAGATGACACAAACTTGCTTGCTTTGTTGGAGGACCTGTTCCCAAGAAATCACTCTCATAAGACTTTTTTCTGTAATTATATTTTCCAACTAAAAGAATTAAGTTTAATTTAGATTGGTTTGTTATTTAAACTTCTCTAGACATCTCATCTCCATCTTTAAAACTTCTAGTCTCCTGTGGTTTGCACGATTGTATTCTATCACCAAAAGTAATAGACTTTGATGCAAGCAGATTATGAGAACAAGTCTATTCTAATTCAGAAACAAAGCACAGGTTATTTACTTTCTAGCAACACATGAATCTAATGGAAAAGAGGGAAGAAGAGCTGATTCATTGTTTGTTTGCAGTGCTTTTCTCCTTCCTTTTGCTAGGATGAAGTAAACAACATTCGCAGCATAAAGCAGGAAAGGTTTACTTTGGCTCACAGTTTAGGTGGCTTCAATCCATGGAAGGCAGGCTCCAAGGCAGAGGACACGATGAGAGAAAGGCAAGGTGGAGAAAAGCTGCTTACCATGGCAGCTAGGAAGTAGGAAAGGAGCTGCGGACAACAATACACCTTGCCAGGGATCCGCCTTCAAGGAGCGCCACTTTGTAACAACACTTTCACTATGAATTTATATCCATGGATTACCCTTTTGATGACTGTAGAACTCCATTGCTCAATCGTCATCTGAAAGCCTCATCTCTGAATATCAGATTCTTTGGGGCAACATTTTAGATCAAAACCACAACATTTATTCTAAGAAAGCTAGTTGGCAAAATCCACATATATGTACCTCCTCCCAAAAACTCAATTTCTTCAATCATATTTAAACCATTTTGCTGGTTTTAGAATTTAGATTCTCTGAGAGATGCACAATAATCAAGATGCAGCTATCATTAACGGGACTAGTAGTGTTCTTCTAAAAGAGAAAAGGCTCTGTTCCCTTGAGAGCATGAAGTGAAAAAAAAAAAGCAAAAAGAAAAAAAAAGAAAAAAAAGAAAAAAAGAAAAAAAAAAAAACAGACATCTGTGAGTAAGTGGGCCCTCACAAGACAATATATTTGCTGCTATCTTAATTTTGAACTCCAAAGATTCCAGAACTGTGAAAAATAAACCATGGTTTGTATTTCACCCAGTTTATGATCTTTTATTATGACAGTGCAAAAGGTAGTACACATTTAGTTTAGTTATTTAAAAAACACTTTCTGAATAGGTATATTTTGTCATTTTCAAACTTACTCAGTTCTCTAAGAAATGATAGAAGAAGAGGTATTATGACTGTCCTTTCAAAATACAGGTCTTATATTAGAAAACTGATTTCAGAAATCTTTTAATTGGAGTCACATTTATATAAATACAACCTATGCCTAAAGCTTATGCCATATTTAGTGTCACATTTACTTTGCTGTGTTCTTTAGACCTTAAGCATCCTTGCGAATTGGCTTCCCAGGGCTGCTGATAACAAATTGCTACTAGATGGCATTGAGTGGCTCAAGACAACAGAAATGTATTTCCGCAAAGTCTAGAAGGGCAGGATTACAAGTTGAGTCAGAAGATTGAGTTCCTACTAGAAGCTCTGTAAGATTACTACTGTGCCGTGGCTTTTCCCCAGCCTTTTCTGGTTACTAGCATCCAATTGTGTTCCTTGGTTTGCAGGTACATTGGTCTAACCTGTGCTTCAGTTTCTGTCTGGCTTCTTTCACTTGTGTGTTGTGACTTTCTTATAATTGCTTGTTTCATCATATTTAGAAGCTACTCTAGTATCATGTCATCTACTCCATTGTAACTCAAAGCACCTGTTCCTCAACAAAGTCTTACTCTGATATCCTAGGTGTGGATAAACTGGGATAAGATACTAGTGATTCCAGTAAGGACATTCCGTTACTTGCTCTCACAAAGTAAAAATAAATAAATAAATAAATAAATAAATAAATAAATAAATAAAACTAGCAGAATTTTCTCTTGCAATTTTGAGCTTAGAATTTAAGACAGAATACTTTGTTCATCGTTTTCTCTTATTTATTTTCCTGTGTCTGCCAATGTGTTAAAATAGAATCTTACAAGCCTAGAAAAGAACCCATGAGCTGATATGTGATTTAACACATTTCATAAACAAGACGAAGGCAATATTGTCTCGTGACACTGCGATTTTCTAGTTGTTCTTTTTCCACACTGTGTGTAACTGAACCTATCACAGCTGATATAAACATTAGCCCTGGATCCGTGCACGTTTTTAACATGTAACCTGAAATGCTGGGTCGTGGCTGTAACATCAGGTATCTGGGAGCAGGCAAAGCAGAAGTTATTATTAGGATGTAGAAGGACAATAATGCATGTGTGTAGTGTTTGGAATACTTAAAAAATTTACCTCTGATAACATGAAAAAGAGATATTGTAAGTAAGATGCTGTGTAGTTAAATAAAGAAATGAGAAAAACAATATGGCCATAACTGCTCTTGTTGGTTGCATGTTCCAGCATAACGTATGAAAAGACATGAACACAGAAAAAAAAAAGTCCGTTTTGCAAGTAGAATTTAAGGAAAGCTGAGAATGCATAATTAGATGCCTTTGTGAATTTTAACCTAAAGGATGCTCATCCTCACCTGTAATGTGCAAAACTAACAAAGTTCAATAAAAAGAGAAAACTCAGGATTAAGGACCAGTTTTGAGGGTAGAGTTACAGCCTCTAGTTAAAAATCTTTCACTAGGCAGAGTACTACTGGAAAAATTCTTTCCTTTCAAAAACCGTGCCTCTGTGAAAGGAGCAGGAAAGTGTTCTTAGCTATGGAATCACTGGAGCCTTAAGTTACCCAGATTAAACCCAGGAAGATGCAGTGCTCAGAAAGAACTGTTGTTGTATAGACTGACACAGGAGTCTCATGTCAATGAAATAGATCAAAATCAATTGACTTTAGAGGGATTATGTAGACACACTGTGAGCTGAGATTGAAATAATTGCTAGCTTCAGGTTTAGAACAAAGGGTGGGACCCCAAATTTCTATGAATACTAAACAGAAATAACCAGTTTCAAAAAAGTTCATTTTACTCTGATTTTAGGAAAAAACAGGAAAAGATCAATCAGTTGTACTTACAAATATATTAAGTTACACATAAAAATTTTTCATTATTTTCAATACGCAAAGATGCCATACTTTCTGGTAGATATTTTAAACTACTGAATATCTTTAATGTATGTGACATGAGAATGATGATTTTATTTTTGACTACTTTTATAATCAAAGAAGCATTAACAGAACACATGCATTTGTTCAAACCTTTAACAAGACATAAGCAGTTTTTATTTTTGAATTGCTCTTCATAAAATATAGTGTAGTATGAAAGTTCAAATTTTCTTCCAAAGTGTAAACTTTGAGAAATTTTAAAAATATCATTGTTTTTCAATGTTTTAATAACGGAAAATAGAAACAGCAATTTCCATTTGCTAGTTTTCTTCCCACTAGGCAACATTGTTTCTTTCTTCAAAGTAGGCTAATTTTAGCAGCAGGTACATTAGAATATTTCCGGTAAGACATTTGCGTAAATATGCCCACAACATGAGCTTAACTATGTTGTTTCAGGTTGCTAAGAGTGACAGAATCAGTCTGTGAGCCTGACTCTTCCTCACAGCAGTGGATATAATAAGAAAAGAGAAAACAATTGGGGGGAACCAGACTCAAAGCTTTTTACCACATCCTGTAAGAGACCACTTCAGTCTGACAGCAGACAATGCATACATTTAATGCGGTGTGGCTACTTCAGGAAGGTAAAGTAATTTGGCAATAAAACTGGCAATTGACAAAAGGAGTAAACATCAAAGGAAAAAGACCAAGAAATGTTTTAAATAGAATAAGTCCATCTAGACAGCTCAGAAAACAAGTAAATGACCTGTTAAGTATGGGAATTTTGATCACAATTATTTTACGAGTCTCATTAGTATTAAATGGGTACAGTTGTGCATAGATCTATCCTTTGTGAAGCTAATAATTTTGAAAAGTACTTTTTGACATTTTTTAAAGCTGGAATTTGCAGCAAGAGTGCTAAGATGATTGTGAGTAGCTTCTTAAACAATGAATTATTTAACCATAGTCATGCAAATGCATTTAAAAACCATGTTCAACATCTCAAAAGAAGCTTAAAAATTCATCAGAAAAAATTCACTACGTGACAAGTGTCTATAGAACTGAAGAGAAATAGAAAATGTGCTTAGAATTTTCTGTTTTAAAAGGTATTGTGTTTTGTCTACAAAATGAATATATTTACTCTAATAAACCTACTTATTAAAATATTATATTTTAATACTAAGCACCTTCATTACTATCACCACATTTCTATTTAAACTTTGTCACATTAATAACAGAATTGTGAAGTAATTCATATAGATATTAAAAGGAAAAAAGAATCATAAATATTAATTCGTACCTTACTACAAACCTTAACTTGGACATTTGGTTATGGAAATTAATAAAGTACTACTCCTATCTCTAGGGCTATTATATGAAATTAGTAGCAAAACACAAATAGATAGAGGCATAGGGTAAGTGGTAGTAGAAGAATTTTGAGAAATGTCTTACATTAGCTCTAAGTACTGGACAGACCCCCTGATAGGATTGAAATGGTCATGGTTTATTTAGGTAAATAAGATGCTAGTGGATTTATGCAAATGAAATGCATTGGGATTGAAATGCTGGTGGTTTATTTAGGATCCCAAAGATCTCTAGGTAGATTTTAAAGGTCCTCATCCTTGGGTTGCTATTTACCCTTGTCTGAGACTCCTCTAGGGCTGGAACTCCTTGGCATGTCAGCCCCTTTAACACTTATAGGTGCTTGCAGTAAAATACATCCAAAGTATGTGGGAGAGATGTTTGGAGCAGTGATTGAGTATCACAAAAATGTACAGAAATGCACGTATTCCAAAAGCATGGATGAGGCAGAGAGCTGGATGTCCATTGTAACAGAAATACACAACGATTCAAGTTTTAAAAGCTTTGTAGAAATCAGCAAGGTGAAGAACGATGAAGGGCAATGGTAACTATATCAACTAGAAATACAAGACACCTTTAGAAGACCTTAGCTTGCTTAAGATTTCATCCATTTTGATTTTTGTGGTTGTTTCTTTTAAAAGTGACCTAAAGAAGATTGGAAGAACTTGAGTGCACATCTTTACTGTATGGTAGGCCTGACCTTTAATGTCTGTTTTAGTTCAGCAAGTTACCCAGAAACCTCTGAGAAGAGTGAGAGAACTAGCCTCCACTTCTTTTTTGTTTCGCCCAGCTATTCTCTGAGCCTCTTCTCTCTGCCAGGCATTACAGTGGGTGCTAAAGATAAGGGAGCATAGAGCCTAAACAGGCTTGTTCTCTATGGAATTGGAAGAAAGACAGTTCAGTAAAAGTATTTAATGAAACTTCATAACCAGGATGCTAAGGGTTATCCAGCCACAATAGACAGGCAAAAAGCATGCCCACCTAGGTTACTATGCACCCACGATTTACAGCAATCTGTAATCTTGGAATATGACTTTATTTGGTCATAGAATTTTTGCAGATGCAGATAGTCAAAAGGTAGTAACACCAGATATGGATGAACTCTAAAACCAAGACAAAGGAAAGACAATGAAAAGATCACAAAAAAACCCATGTGTTGAGAGAAACAAGAATCTTAGAGATCAGGTCAAGGAATGCGTAGGATTGTCAGCTATCCCTAGAACTTTAGAGAGAGGCAGGCAATACTTTACAACTTGCAGAAGAAGTATGGCCTGTTTACATCGTGATTCTTAGCTCCAGTCTGCAGAACTAGGAAAGCAAACACGTCTGTTTTTTAACCACTTGTGATAGGTTTTAGCGTAGCTCTAGAAAATCCAGAGACTTTAAGGAAAGTGAAGGAAGTGGCTAGTAAAGAAAGGAATGATTTTTAGCAAAATAAAACAATTTATATAAAAGCCAAGATAAGGAGAAGAAGTTTGGAAAGCAAAAATAATTGTTGTATGATAACATACTGAAAAGGAAAACAAAGAAACCAAATCCTAGGAGAAACATAAGAACTGGATGTCAAAAGTGTTTCAAAAGCAGGTAAAAGATGCTGTGCTCCATTGTTAGGTTCTAGGTAATTAAAGCACGTTATGCCTGTAGTTTATGAAATTCACTGTCAAGAAACTAGAATGGATAGGTGCGGGACAAATTTGATAGTAGAAAAACTGGACAAAGTTGTTTAAGAAATTCAAATAAAAATAATTACACCCACTGAAGGAGAGTGCTGCTGGGAATTGCAATCCATAAATAGACTTGTTAGCATTAAAATGTCAGTGCTGGCCTGGGAGTCCCACTAAAGGTGCAACTTGCTTTCTGGGCTTTCTCTTAGGATCCAGGAGAATCTTGGAAGCATGTCAACTTTTCAGAGTTCCAATTAGGAAAATAGAGCAGCATCTTTAAATTGCTTAAAACAAACAAAAAAAATTTGAGCTTTCCACAAAGCTCTTTAAGATCTGTCTCTTTCTCTTTCAGTCTCTCTTTTGTTTGTTTTGTTTTGTTTTAAGGCAGTATCTTGCCCTGTAGTTCAGGCTGGTCCTGAGGTTATTACAAAGCCCAAGCTGTTCTTATAATGCTCCTGCCTTAGCCTGTGGGGTACTGAGGTTCAGATATGTGTCACCATGCCCAGATAATCTTTATTCAGTGCATTGAATCAGGGTCAAGATGACATGTCAGACACCATGGAGCTATGACCCTAGCCCATATTTCCATTCTCCAACCCCAAACGCTACCTTCCACCTCAGGTTTCAATACTGATGCCCACCTACTCTAGGAAGGCTGTAATCATACTCTACATCCCTGGAATGCTGTACCTCTACTAAAAATCCTTATCTTATGCCTTGATCAATCATTTATGGATCTTGAATCCACCTGGCAGAGCTCACTAACCTAACCTATGTTATAACGTCTGTAACATGAAATTTTTAAAATGTGTTGTCTACTAGGATACAGACAGTAGAAAAAATAACTTAAGAACGATCAGAAATTTGTTGGGACAATTATATATGGGGGTCTTCATTAGTTTAGATTGGAGAAGTAAATGATTGAATGGGTGATGGAGTTCTGATTTCAGGCTGGGACATACTAAATTTCAGTGTCTGTGGTATGTACAAGTGAAAGTTTCTACTGAACAGTTGGATATATGGATAAGCAGCTTAAAGGAAAGGTATTTGTCAAGTAGAGTTGGGGGAAACTGATCAAGGAAGCAATCAGTAGTTTCCTATAGAAACGACATGATGAGTGAGAGGGAAGAAGTGATGAGGATTTACGTGAGATTAAAAATTTATAGCTAGCTGAAATACACAAAATTTATTTTGGTGAGGAAAATTCTAGTGGAAGTCTTTGAAGTGTTATGTTTTATCACGGGGGAGACTTGAGTAGCTATGTATGTTAACAGATAAAGACCAGTGAAAATGAAAAAAAAAAAGAAAAGTAAATTGAAATTTGCGTTCTTGTGATTGAACCTAGAGAAAAATTGCATTGAGTAATTGCGAAGTACTATGATATCTCTCACACCACAATGATTGAATTAAGCCACCTCCAGAGCTTGCCGACCAGACATATGAAAGATGGTGTGCATCCTCACAAATATTTTTTTTTTCTTCTTGTGCAAAGTCAAACTGGTCTCATTTTATCTTTTGTGGGGCTAGAAAAAAGTTTATAACACAAAGGAATGTTTAAGCCAAGAAACACCTGCACAGATATTTCTAATAGCTTTTCTAACAGCTGAGCTTAAGGTGTGTTATGACATAGTTTTGGGTACTAGGAGGTTTATTAACACAACGCGCTGAGACCGCTGTCCACGGTACTTATTTCTTTAGGCTGGAACTTTATGGCGCTCTCCAGGAGGGTGGAAGCAAGGTGTAAGTTTCAGTTTTCAAGCATTCCTATAAAAAGATGAGGAAAATGCAAAGGTGAAAATGAAAAAAAAAACATATTTGAAGGTGCAGGATTCGTGAGTGAGAAAGAGAGATGTGATTTGATCCTCCCTAAGTTTTCTCTCTGTGGGTAAGCTGAGGTTAATTGTTGAGAATGAAAGTGGCGGAGAGGAGTTTAAGGCTTGAAATACAATGATGCATTTCTACGGTAGTTTATTTAGAACAAAAGAGTATTGATTTGTAGCCAATTTTGGAGAAGTTCTGAAACATCATAATAACACCAAAGTATATTTTATCAAAACTGTAATATTTTACTGAGATGATAATACTTATGAATGACAGTGAAAAGTCAAGCTTGTAGAACACAATTTTGCTGCACTTCTGGTTGGTGTTTTGGCTGAATTGGATTAGTGTTTATTGCTGAAGGACTGATCAAAGTCAATGGGATTATCCATCTTCTAGAGATATCACCTTAGAAATGGATTAGCTTATGAAACTCACTTTTTCCTTTATATCTTTATTTTTTCTATTTTCTTTTTGTTTTTTGTATCTCTTGTTCTTTACTGTTTTCTTTTTATTTATTTCCACAAGCATACGCCTTTTAAACTCATGTTAATGCTGCTTTTATTATATTTCAAGTTCACATACGTGCCATTTGAAAGTTCAAATAAATCTTCCCTTGTAAGAAAAACTAGGTTCATCTCCTCTAACTCCAGCCTCACCTACTTTGCCTACAAATCCATAAGCTGTCAATCAACTTTTTAAAATTGTTTGTGGCACTGCTTTTGAGATGTTTACACATACACATGAAATTTAGATGTTAACTTTTTATTAATTGGAGCTAAACATTTGGCTCTCCTTTGCATACTATTCAGAGATATATTTTCTACATAAATATAACAAGAACAACTGGGTACAGCATTTATATATACCATTTCTGGTGTAGCTTATTTACAGCGGAATTAGTGATTGGATGGATTCTTGTTTGGATGAGTGTTCTGTATACCCTAATCATAATTTAGCATCCAATTCTCTGAAAGAGCAGAATGGTCTCATCTCGAATTTTACTGGTTTCATTTTAGTATATTCTCCCTTCTCAGGCTTCTTGTCTGCTATGAGCTTGATGCTGTTGTGTTCTCTACCTGGCCTCTTTGAAGACGAGGCCTTTCTGAGGTGATTAGGTTTATATTAGGTCATAAGAATGAGACTCTTGTGATGGTATCAATGTTTTCATAAAAACAGAAGACAGATGTATCTCCAGGCCTAGAAAAGACCATAAAATCACAAGTGAGAAAGCAGCAGGGTATAAGCCAGGAACAGGTCTTGAAAAATAATGGCTTGCACATTGTTCTTAGAATTCATAGCCTCCAGAATTCTGCCAATAAAAATAATAAGCATCCATTTTTAAGCGACACGTTATATGATGTTTTATTGCATAGGCCTGAGATGACCAAGATACGATTTGTGTCTTCTAAGGCCTTCTGCTGCTATCTACTCCTGGAAGCTCTAATCTGGGATTTCCCTCGTCATCATGTTTGGGATTCTGCTTGTTTCTCTCCAGTTACATATTTTGAGTGTTATCTCTGGGACCTTCTTTTGAAGCACAATTTTTAGTAGTGTCGCAGAAAAACTATTGTTGGGCAAATTAAAATAGGCGATAAAAATTTCTTAAAGGCTTTTGCCACAGGGGTGCATGAGTAGCATACACCCAGAACCAAATAATGGCCTGTTGGTAGTGTATGCGTGTGTGTGTGTGTGTGTGTGTGTGTGTGTGTGTGTGTGTGTGTGTGTGTATGGGGGCTGGGGGGTCCCAGTCTGGGAGGCCCGGCTACCTGGCTTTATCCAAAGAGAAATTATATCCCCATATATTTATAATGTAGTATCACAAGTTAGAGAAAGATGTCTGTGGATGTTAGAATCTTGTTCTACCAGAGAAACACCCATAAGAGCTCTATCTTCTTTGATGATTAAACTTCATGAAGATGGCTGTCAGCTTCCTTGAGAAAGAATTTCCTGGACTGAAAAATAAAATTAAAAAAAGGTCTCAGAATCTTAAAAACGTTTTATTTCTGCAAAGAGCCAAAAAATAAATCAAAATGAGATTTTTTTGTAAAGCAAGTGCTCTGTGAAAAGAGAGGTCAAGGATTTAGATTCTGGAAGACAATGGTCTAAAGTTCATGTAACCAAAGGGTAAGTAAAAGTCTTGTTCAGTAGCCACAGAAAAAGTTCGTTGTTGATCTTTTGAAATGCTCTGAAACATGTCTAAACTTTAGATAATGACTTTGAAGTAGAATTCTGGGTTGAAATTTTTTTCCCTCATAGTTAAGAGAGGATTATTTTATTGAATTGTAGTTGTAATTTTATTGATATTAAATCAATTAAACAATTTTCTTATTTTAAATCTTACTATAAATATACTATACTTTGTTCTCTTTCTTTTAAAAGTGTAGTCTTATGTTCTATGATTATGCAATTTCATCAAACACATGTTTTCTTGTTGGCATCTGTGCCAGTACATTCTGATGACCAACATGACTGCATTAAAAAAACTCTTGGGGAGGCAACTGGATGGTTGAATTTATGGCTTAATGTATATTTAGGAGGTAAGGCCTTGTTGAAAGAAAGAGGTCTGAGGGGTATAGCTTTTAGAACTCCATCTGGTTGTAATTTTGTGGCCTTCTCCCATGTTCTCTGCTTCTTAGAGGCCATGGGACAAGCAGTTTTCTCCTACCACATTCTTCTCATATGCTGAGCCTGCCTTAGAGCCAGCCAGCCACAGATGAAACCCTCTGAATCTGTGAGACAGAATAACCTTCTGCTCCCTTAAGCTGCTCAAGGCAGAAAGTCCTGGGCTGAGAAAGAGAGAGAGAGAGAGAGAGAGAGAGAGAGAGAGAGAGAGAGAGAGAGAGAGAGAGAGAGAAAAGGAAAAAAGGACTCAGAGTCATGTGGTGTCAGGTGATATTCCTCAAGAGCAGAATTGCTGACCAACACCACCACACTTAATTTATTATGTTAGGTACATACTGTGGCTCTATAACTGTAAAATGTTAGGTCTTTTTGAAAATGTGTTTATTATTTACACAATGCTTTCTATTGTTCACTTCTATGTTAGTTCAATGTTGATACCCATGAGCTTATCATCTTTTTAAATATTTGTTTCTCTTTTTCAAACTCATTTTTATTATTTATTTACTTTCCCAAACATACCCAAATGTTATCTTTCGTTTTACCTAGTTTTATTTCTCAGGGGTGATTGGTTTTGGGACTTGACCTCCTGCTTAATAATATCCAGCAGTTCCTGCTTGTTCTTAGAATTGTCTTTTTTTTTTTTTTCTGTAGTACTTTTGAATTTGTTTAACTATGGGATGTCACCTCTTAAAACTTTCTGGAGATTGACAGTCACTTTGAAGTCACATTCTACTGTCTGTTTTCCTCATCTCTTCGCAATTATTCTTTTCCTATTTTGATCACTGCCCACTGATTTATCTATATTTTATCTATTATTTCGGGAACCGGTGATTGAACTGAGGGCCCTGTGCATGCCTACTGCTCTTAGGTTTTTGCATTTGCCACATGGAACATGGTTTTTTTTTTTCCTGATATCTTTTCATTTCTATGGGCTTCATTAGACTTAGACACCTTCTAATTGCTATCTCCCTTTTAGCTTTCTTAGTAAGGAACTGAAATGACACATTTTAGGTTGTGTGTGTGTGTGTGCGCGTGTGTGTGCGCGTGTGTGTGCGCGTGTGTGTGTGTGTGTGTGCGTGTGTGTGTGTGCGCGCGCGTGTGTGTGTGTGTGCGCGTGTGTGTGTGTGTGTGTGTGAGTGGAGAAGGTCTGTTTACAACCAGACTTCCTTGTTGACTGGGAAAAAGTACCTTATTAGGACTTCTTGTACATGTAGAAATCTATACATCTTCCCTCACAGACTATTCAATACTTCTGGTCGGATCAGTGGGTCAGAGAATTCCTCCTTAACCTGCTGTATTGAGCACTCAGCCTCATCTCTTCTCTCAATTTTGTCCTGATCTCCATGCCCAAGATTTCTGCAATTAAATCTCAGCAGATGGATTATCTCTCTTCCCTCATCATTAGCTAGAGGTAATTACCTGGGTGCAAGACCTCCAGGACATTCAGGATCCAACTGCTCCTTTT